>CAJHQP010003851.1:0-61780 GCA_905132765.1 Moricandia arvensis | reverse complement strand
GAACATAAATTCAACCAACGAAAAGGAAATTTAATAGTGGTTCGCTTTGGTTTAGTCTAGATAGTCCGGTTTGGATAAAAGAGTTAAAAAACGCTGCCGTTTCGGAAAAGATATGAACTTAATGAGTGGAGAGAAAACACGTGTCGCGCGCTCCGACAGATAACTCTGTGCGGCTCATGACAAGGAAGATGAAAGGTTAGTAGAAGCAGAAAGGAGAAGAAGAAGAAGAAGGGTGGCGCGAATTAAGATATTAACAGCTAAAGATCTCAGCGTAGAAAGAACATGGCCTTATCTCAAGTCTCTGCGTCACTCGCCTTCTCTCTTTCCAGTACTCTCTCTCTTTCTCTCTTATGTATGCTTCTTCTTTTAGTAGTAGCCTCTGTATCATGTATTTGACTAGTTTGGGATTTTTATCCTTGCCCAGATCCTGGCGCCTTAAAGCTAGGAAGAATCACAAACCCTTGTAGGGTTCATGTACCGCAGCTTGCTGGAAGCCGATCCACCTTCGCGTCTGGTTCTTCTCTGTGTACGTCTTCCTTGTCCCTGAGCTCTGTTTCCTCTGTTTTTTTTTTCTAAATTGAAATTTTGAATTCTTGCTTTTGTAAATTTGCTTGGTAAGTAAATCCGAAGTAAAAAGAAGGAAACTTTATTTCCTTGATTTTGAATTGTTGTCTGTCTCTGTTTCAGTGCCATTGAACTTGAGAGTGACTCGTGGAGGTGGAGGAAGAAGTGGGAACAGAAGTGGAGGACCTGTTTTAGTTAGAAGCGAGCAGAGTACAGAAGGAGGCAGCGGTTTGGACATATGGCTTGGTCGTGGCGCTATGATTGGTTTTGCTGTCGCCATTTCTGTTGAGATCGCCACTGGTAAAGGACTCCTTGAGGTAACTCTACTTCAAAACTCTTTATCTTTTGAAAAACCATACAATGATAAACTCGAGTTTTGATCTGATTTGTTTCTTTTTGGTTCAGAACTTTGGGGTAGCGAGTCCATTGCCTACGGTTGCTTTGGCTGTTACAGCATTGGTTGGTGTTCTTACTGCTGTTTTCATCTTCCAGTCTTCTTCTAAGAACTGATAAAAGCCTGCCCCATTTGTGTTTATTTGTCATCATTTTCTTGCATCAAACATTCTTCTGTCATATCTCACTTAAATTCTACAATCATCAGAGTGAAAAGTGTTTTCTTTTTGCTCCGAATGTTTCTGAATTATGATTGCGTCGACTCGGAAGTGAATCTAACTTACCACTTGTACAGAACGCATAAACCTATGCAGCCAAAGTAAATCGAAGATTCAACCATATATATATCGTGTTCATTACAATGAAGCTCTCACATCAGTCATAACGACAAGTTGGTCCAAAACTGCTCTCAGTAACAAGCATTCCTCAATGCCATTTTATTGAATAAATAAATACACAAGGAAAAAAAAAAAAAGCGGAAATTATTTAAGCACATAGCAGATTTTCCTGGACAAATAATAAAACAGATGGTCTTGGAATGTAGAACTCAAAGACAAGAAGTAGAGGCAGGGGTTGGGCAGGTTTTGTTTTGGAGTGAACAACAAATACCACAGGGAAAGAAAGAGGAAACGGATTCTGTGTGTTTTGGTTGCTTTCCATATATAGAAAGAAACATGGAAGTCCCATCAAGCTTGCAAGAAGCTGGCGTACTTAGCACCAAGGAGAAGCCTCTGAATGCACAAGAGAGCGTTCTTGGTAACCTCAGCGTTCTCATGGTTCATCAGCTTCATCACTCGTTCTTTCGCCTTGAGGTCTGTTACTATCACTCTCCCCGCTGCATGGTATTGTATGAACTGTGATAGATCAAAGCATGCCACCGCCAACGATCTTGGATCACTTGACGTGTCCAGGATTGTGAGGAGAACCCTGAGTATCTGCATCCATAAGTTTTTAACAAAACAAATGGTTAGTTAGTTGCAATGGATCAAACAGGCCCGACCTAGCTTGCTTTGAGCCCTACAGTTTCTGGTTGAGTAGAGAGGAACAAAAGAAGAATACCTGGAAGTCATTCTCCTCAAAGCATGTGACATTCTCACGCCAGAAATTGGCCTCTTTGTGCATTGGGTTCCAGTCAAGATGGCCAAGAAGAACCTCTTGCTTATATTTGTCAAAGGAGCTCAGCTTCTTGATGTTGTCTTTTAGCCCTTCCTCTAGTTGATTCAGTGCATCCAGCAAGTCCTTCCAAAATTCAGAGTTAAACAGCTTTAGCTATGGCAATGCTTGCAACAACGGCATATACTAATACATACCCGATGGTGTAGTTATCACTAAAATAACCACATATTCTCACGTCATGTTCAACAATAGCGCTAACAATAAGCAGTAGTACTCAGCTTTGTATTTAACTTGTCTCACCTCGTCACTCCATGCTTGTGTTTTCAGACTGTGGATGATATGTGGGAGTCCAAGATCAACCATTTGGGCACCAAATGAACCTTTTGGAAGCAAGTTCCTGAATGTCAATATGACCACCCTGACAACCTATACGACAAAATACCATGTCATATGATCCACAACAATTATGCAAATTCATTATCCAAAACAAATAAAAGAGACAAAAAAATCAAGATGACTAACTAAACCAAGTCATGAAATTTTAACTAATTGCAGGATAGCAATAACCAAGTCACCACAAGAGAACGCCGCTCACCTTTTCCTTAGTCGAGCTCTTAACCACTTCCGTGAGCCTTTGCATTGTCCTAGATGTTGCCAAGTACTCTAGTGCTGGTTCATAATAGGACAGAAGCCAGATGCAGAGACATGTTTCGTAGAGAAGCTGTTGGTCGAGAGCATACAAATCACAAGAATTAGTTAACTTAGACATAATGACTAAATGAGGAACTGAAAGAGAACTACCTAATGGTTACAAATTTATCCAGCCCACACTTCAGAATTAGTGGGAAAAATAAATCAACAGCTTTAGTAGTCATTTGAAAATAAAAACGGGTTCCTCCTTAGGGAAACTGCAATACAGCTTTAGTAGACACTTTTCTCTTAAAACTACTTCCACCAATTATATAAGTTACCTGGATAGACTGCTGAGTGGATGCTGGTGAGATTAAAGGAACAAGTAACTTCACCCCATCCGCCTGAACAAATGATGATCTGACAACAGGTTCCTTAAGCAGTGTCGATAGGCAGCTGATTGCAACTGGAGCACCACGAGTCGGATGAGAAGGTTGCCTCAACTGCATTTCAAAATTAAGGATTGAGATTCGTGAAACCTATGATGGACCTCAAAGGCTTTTCAGGAATCACAGCCACTTAAAAACAATGCAAGGCTAACATAATCGAGAAAGAAAAAGAAAAGAAGAACCTGAGCACAAAGCCACCCGACCAACCCATTGAGAACATCATCAATCGTAGTAATATGTTTCTTAGAATCAGAGGCTTCTCCATTAGCAATAACACTACCAGCTTTAGGCCTAGCACTGTATGTTAAAAGAAAAGCAAGACCGCCATGTAAATGATAATGTATGTTAGAGACATGTTTGATTAAGTATGATAAGCAGTATTGAACTCTACAATACCTTATTATCCAGGCAAGGATCTTGCAGCTTTTTTCTTGAATGAACCAATTTCCCTTCGACAGCAACCTGAAAGACCAAATATCTTTTAGCTTGCATACTTTTGAAGATAAACAGCCAAAATCAAGGATATATGTAACTGAAAGCAGTTTCCCTCAATGGAATGTTGCATATGTTTCAACTTTGTTAGGAAGATAGTAGTTGAAATAATAAACTAATTCATTGACTAAATCAGGATCTCAGACAAAACGATCAAGGGCCAAGTGACTGAACAGACAAAGCAATTAAATCAATAGCTCAAGTCAGGTCATGTGAAAGTGTCCCGCTAAAGTCTAAACACAAACAAAAACACACAGACATATTAGTGTTTTTGAGAAATAGCTGCTTGCTGTAACTACGCAAGATCGGGTTCATTTGACACCATAGATGTAAATAGTAGAATACAAGAAAATCTACAAAGGAAATCTGACACGTTAATATGTCAAGTAAGAGAATGGGAAAAATGCAACACGTTCTATACTCCTTCCAAACCAGAAACAACAAAAAAATATATCCATCAGCGTGCGAAATAGTACTTGCCTTAGACCAAATTACAGTCACAAAATTTTTGCATAAAGACTCACCTCAAGAAAGGCTCGTAAGTATCCTCATGTGCCAAAGATTCATCATGGAATAAACGAGCTCGTGTTGGGTTCGCTGGAAAACAGATGATGCATTAATAATAGTCGGTATCTAAAACAATGAAAAGGTGAATGCAAATAAAATCAGGTTTTATTTACCTGAGAGCATCTCATAAATCAAAGCCAAAACATATTCCACGGTTTCTTCCTTGAATATATCACGTAAGATGGTAACAAACAGATGAACATAAGCTGGACCATCCTGCATTAACCACACATACAATAATCAGTTCACGATGACAAGGTAAATGCTTGCATGGCCATTATACAACTTCAACCACTAATAACACAGAGAAACCGAATCGAGTGTCTATAAACTGTTTGAAATGAGAAAAAAAGAAGAAGATTTACTTCATCGAGCAACTGTGCCCTTGCACTTTCAGGTTTTTTATCAAAGCGCCTTAAGAGCTGAAGACCTGAAGCTGAAATCAGCTTAGTTGTCATGTAAGTCTCCCATGGAATGTCCCTTTTCAACACCTGCAAGGTAAAATAACAAAAACAAAATTAAATACTGCAAAACTACAAGTAAAACCATCACGATGATTGTCTGACTTTTCAATACAATTTCCACTGACAACAAAAAAAAACACATAATTAACATTTCTAGGTACTCAAACCCGCAAAGATCTCGCGTAATCTCGCATAATCTTGGCAATAATGAAAGCATGTCTTTCGGTGCTAAGTATATTCATACTACCAAAACAAAGGTTTAAATACTCAAATGCAAAGCCAACATCTGTAAGTGTGCATGTCCTACGAAATCCTGAGTCATTTGATTACCTAATGAAAATACGTAAGAGGCAGCAAAAAGTCAAGTGAAAATAAAATGAAATCACCAACCTGCTCCATAGACAGTTCCGCCTGATCCATGGATAGTTAAGAAACTTAACACACCACTTGATATTGAACTGATTCGAATCCCTACGAATGTAAATAGAACAACGATAAGCAAATGATATGAAACCACAAGCGGAAGATCTGATTCGACATTTGTCGTCATCGCGTTATCAATTGAATGGGAAGCAAAACTACGATCCACAAACATCAATGAAATGTCAACACAGATCAAAGTAGCAAATGCAATTCCAATATCTTTCGAAATTCGATTGAATAAGATGATCACGGAGCAGAAATGGATCCGATCACTCGGATGAGAGGATAAACGTTTGACCTGAAGGCTGCGAAACGAGTTGATAGCGCGAAGAGAACGGAGATAGATAGAGCTTCTCCCAAACTCGGATCTGAAGCGTGGAAGGAGCTAAGACGATAAAAAAAAAAAAAAAAAACAGACGCTGACAGTTTTTTGTATTTGAAATTACAGTATTACCCCTATACATACTTAATTATTACGAATTTACGATCCTTAGATTTCATTTTCATAAAGCTAATCTTGTCGTGATAAACTTCAAGCCCATATATCTTCGTCCATGTTCAGGGATGGGTTTTCAGTTAGTGGACATGACATGTAATGATGTTTTGATTATATTGGGCTTGGGCTGGTCTTTATCCATTATTTAAATATTATGATATTTTTCTAGAAATATAACATTTAAAAAAAAATTAAATTGATTCAACCAAAAAATACAATGTACAACCGAAGTTGCTAGTTTGAATATGAAATAAAGAACAAAAGCTTTACATTATAGAGATTAATTATCTAAAAGAGAACCATGTTCCCATAGCCCCTTGGTAAGTTGGATTGCATCGATGATCCATACTGAAAATGCGGTTTTGAACATGTTTATCAATGAGTTTTATAAGTCCTGATGTAGTTTTGTGATTTTTCCCAATCCTCTGCCATTGCGTTTCCTTCCATATAACATATCTTTTTGTTATACAAATATAAGATATAGTAAATCTTTTTATACTTTAAATGTTTATATGTTTTGTCAGATACTTGATACTGTTGAAGTGTTTCCATGTACATACACTTGTTTCTTGATTAGTTTTCCAGCTGTTCAAGTAAAACAAATAAAGGAAATAAGTTAAGCAAGATTTTTTTTGTCAAGTTAAGGAAATATGGTTTAAATATATATATTTCCAGCAAAGTCAATGATTTTTCCATATAATGATTATAACTAGGTGTCCTATCCGCCCAAGCGGACATAATCATTTTATAATTATTTATTAATATATGCATTACTAATTTAAGATTATCATGATAAATTATTGTTTATGTTCTTAAACGTTTTTACCGTATATCAAATTATTTATATATGATAAATTTATACAACAATATATATATATATATATATATATGTATTGATTATGGAGTTAATTTTTTTGAAAATCCTCACGTATTAGAATTATTTTTAGTTATGTGTTTTCTTTATGATTAAAATATATTCTTTTTCGTATTAAAAATATATAAGAAATCACTTTTTGATTTTTAAAATCCATTTAAGATATTTTTTGAAAATAACTAATTATTTTTTTAATATATTTTTATATAGTTTTAATGAATTATCTGATTTAATAAATTTTAAATTTGTTTTTTTATTTTTGGGTAATTTTTATCATATTAATTTACAGTTAATAACTAGATTCTGACTCGCGCGGTTGCGCGAATAATTTATATTTATATTTATAATTTATAATTTATGTTCTCAAATTAAAATTATATAAAGAGTTATGTTAAATAACATGAATCTTGTTAAATGGGACGTAAAATAAGTTAAGAAATGAAATATTAATTAATTATGTTAAGCATAAATATAGGAGTTATATTGTTTGCAATTATCAAATTAAATCAAATGAAAGATCTTTAGAGGAATTTTATTTTAATATTATAGATAAGTAACATATATTTTAGTTACAACATATTCAATAGGTCCAAATTAAAATCATGCCACGGTAAAATTCAAATAGGACTCTGTTTTAATATAATAAATATAATATGATAAATAAATTTAATTATTTATTATAGATAAAAAATATTTCACAAATAATAGTATAGATTTAATTTAGTAAATATATTTAATATTCATTAAAGATAACAACAAATCTAATCAGTTTAATCTTTAACGTGAGAGTTCAAATGCGAAAAATTAATTGACAAATAATAGTACAGATTGACATTGTATTATTTATCATTTGACATGTACTTTTTGTAATTATGTGTAATTAGATACGTTTTGATGTGTTACTCGTTGTGCCATTATTTTCTATTTTAAACAAAATGATTTTACTCTTTTTTATGACTAAAATATAACGAAATAATTATTAGCCAAAAATATTTGTTTTTTAAAAACCAAAAGAGTTAATAAAAAAGGCTAAACAAAGGTAAGAGTGGCTAAAACACTATTATCACAAACCAAAGGTGTAGAACCTTTCAAAACCATATAAATAGATAACTCTCTTTAGTGTCAAGATCATTGGCTAGCTTATTCATACACAGCCATCTTCAACTGTGTATCTTGTTATTTCATTATTCTCTAAATCATCACATTTTCATCATGGTTTCAGAAAGCAAACCAGATCTTTTTCGAATTTACCTGATTGCCTTCTGGTTTTAATAATCTCATTCTTACCTTTCAAACAATCTGTACAAACAAGTGTTCTTGCTAAGCGATGGAAGGATCTTTGTCGTGAAACAAGAAACCTCGTATTCAAAGAGTCTGAGTTCATCAACCAGTCTGTGGTCGATATAGAGACCAAGAAGTCTAAGAGAGCTTTGTTTGTTAGCATTATGCATGAATGGATCTCGAGATTTACTGGTAACACCATCGAAACTTTTGAACTTTGTCTACCTGAACCAGTGGGTTTCGAGGAAGATATCATGTCTCTAATCGAGTTTGCTGCCTCCAAACAAACCAAAAATCTAGTTATTGATTTATCGAGTGGAGAACCTGGTGCTCTATATAGAATGCTCATGAAATATCATCAAAAGAATGTATTGGATATCTCCCGTATTTTTTTCAATCTTATATATGTTAGGAACTTGACGATCTGCCCTTTTCTTCTCGAGGTATATTGTATCCACCCTTTTAATGATTTAAGATCCGTATTATAGATTTTTTTGTTTGTTTGTTTTAATGTAAGACTTTATTGTAGCCCTAGAAAAATTATTAATAATGAAACGCTTCATAAGTTGAAAGAATCTTTGAATGAAAGGGTTAGAAACCATAATGTGACATTCATTATAACTTCAAATAATTTAGGCTTCTATGAAAATTTTGAATTATTCTAGGTAAAGTAGTAATGGTTCTCTAATGAAAAATGCTTCATAAGTTGAAAGAATCTTTGAATGGAAGGGTTAAAAAAAGTGTGACATTCATTATAACTTCAAATAGTTTAGGCTTCTATGAAGATTTTGAATTCTTCTAGGTAAAGTAGTAATGGTTCTCTAATGAAGAACTGGTAATGATGAAAATGTTATATCAGTAATATTACTTTGGTTCGCACTTATCATTTTGTTTTTGGGATGCAGATGATCCAATATTATGACGATCCAATGGAACTGCATGATCCGATGCAAACACGACATTTGGTGATTAAGACACATATGTACGCACATGAGTTCGCGGGAATGACTATATTTCTCAACAGCTGTCCGGAACTAGAATCTCTCACGTTCAATACGGAAGCTGGTGGGCCTTTCGTGGTAAGTTCGTTGTATGTTTATATCTTACTTATGTGTTACCTATGTCCAGTATACAGTATAGCAATATAGATATAGCCTATAAACGTCATGTTATTTGTTCAAACGCTTTAACTTAATTCGATCTTGCAGAGACGGTCGCCGCTAATAGACCCAGAAACGTTTTGGCTGAACAACAAAACGTATGAGTGTTTGGAAAAGACACTTAAGGTTGTGAAGGTAAAAAACTTTCGTGGCAAATCGAATGAGATACATGTGCTGCAGTACCTGATCCGAAACGGACGTGTGATGGAACGGGTTGACCTTTATGAGGCAAAGGGATTGAACAATGATAAAAAGATGATGGTACTGGCTGCAGCCGAGGAGGTGCAGCGGAATGTGAAGAAAGGTTCAAAGCGTTTAAGAACTACTCTACATAATGCTTGATCAATGAAGCATTTTCTAGATCTTCTAGTGGAAACTAGAACTTCATTTTTGCTTGTTATTTCTTCTTAATTTGATATTAAGGGCGGATGTTCCCCCTTGTTTGCTTGGTTTGAGACTTTATTGTTGTTTTCTCGTTTGGTTTGATTTTAAGAACAATGATACAGTATGTCTTGTCTTGTTCATTGCCTTGGAAACTTTCTCCTCTTGTAGCTGCCTTTCCATAGTATTATTTGAAGGAAAATGTAGAACAATGTAGCTCCACTTTGCTGAGAAGACACACCATCTAAAACCATGTAGCTTGGCGATTAACTCACTTAGTGCCATTGCCTAATGGGCTTCAAAGCCTGCAAAGTGAGGTCGATGATGTGTAGTATAAAATTTGGTAACAAGAGATGAATGGCTTAACAAGGGTCATGAGAGCATCATTAATGGGGGTCCTTAGATGGGTTTCTTAAGCCGTAGGATCCATGAACAGTGTAAGGATCGGTTACAAAAATTATAAATTAAAAACCAGTTTTATGGGTTTCTTACACTGTTCACGGGTCTCACTGACACGTGGCGGCTCGCGATTGGTTCACTTTAAAAAAAAGTTAAAAAAAAAACCCAAGAGGGTTTCTTGTGTTAATGAGAGCACCCGCAATGGGGAGTCCTCAGGGGGAGTCCTTAAGAAAAATAATAATTAAATAATTAGTGGACCCAATGAATAGTTAAGAATTCGATCTTTAAAATCCCCCCTAAAGAACGATCCTTAAGGAATCTTTACACTATTTGCGGGGTTCCGCGACACGTGGCGATCCGCGATTAGTTGATTTCTTTTTGTGTTTTAATAATCTAAAAACGAAATAAAAATTAATAAAAAAAAATAGTTAAAGATCCACAATGGTGTTTACCATGCTAGTGAAAGACATCTATTTTCCACATAATAAAAACAGATATTTACTTCTTTTTATAAATTATGGAAAAGGGATAAAGGTAAATAGTATTGAGAGAAGATGAGAGGTGATGGGTCAATCTTAAAAGTGGTTGCGGGAGGGAGAAGATACCCCCACAATCTTTGTCTAAGAACAAGACATCCTTTTGTAGTGTGATGAGACATCTAGCCCCACTTCATTAGTTAACACATTTTTATTATCGTGTCGTAACTCTTGCTTATCTTTTACTCCTTCCGTTTCAAATTAGTTGTCTTTGTAGAATAAAATTTTAGTTTCAAAATAAGTGTCGTTTTATGATTTCAATGTACGTAAAATTTATTAATTTTATATGCTACTTTATTTTTGATTGATTGAAATGTGGTTAGGTTTATAGGTAATGATATTTTTATTTTGGAAACATGCAAAATTAAATGTTTTCTTAATATGTGTGTAAAAACTTAGAACGATAACTAAAATGAAACGGATGAAGTATTTATTTTGTATTTTTGTATTGTTTCGATAACTCTTTGAATTGATTTCAATTTCCCAATGCAACTAGTTTCCTACTCACATCTTGGTAGAAATATTTAATGTTCCTCCCAACATTTATATTGACTCAATCACTTTGTAAAGTTTGTGTAAGTACGTTTAAAACTTGACTCGCTATTGTTTCTATTTACGTAGAGGCATGTTTTGATGAAAGCCTGCAAACATGTTGTGTTTGATTCTAGTTGGACCAGTTGGATTGAATATAACCATTTAACATTTTACTGTCCATGCATAGTCAAAATCGACCATACTAATCATAAAGTATAGGAGCATAAATCTCTACCGACAATAGATTTTTTCAACATCAATCAATAAATGTGCAATGTGCTTAGTATAATATAGTTCTCTCTCGAGAAACAACTTTGAAATCATTTAAAGATAAATTTAGTCCAGCATTCTTCCCCTTTTATAATACAATTTAATTGGTTATCAGAGTCTAAATATTTGTAGATTATTTAGATAATCCTTTTTATCTTTTAGATAAGGCTAAGGTTTAGGTTGCGTTTGCATATTTTAGCTTGGAAGAATATTTCTCAATAGCAGATTAATGTATATATGTAACTGTTTATAAATGTACAGATTGAAAGATACAAACTTTTACAATTCTTAGAAAATTAGGCTTTAATTTTGAGTTTCTAAACAATAACAATAATAAAAATGAAAGATAAAATTCAAAAAATATTAACCACGCGATGATGGTCTAGTGGCAGGCAAGTTATCGCTACTAAGTAACATGAGTTTGAAGGTACTCTACTACACTTCATCATGTCGCCACACAAATATTAAATCCATTGCTTACGATCTATTTGAATATCTGAAAAGATGATCTACGTGGGGATTGCACATCCCGTTGTAGATTAGTTTAGATCATTCTACTCCTAGATTAATAAAATAACCAATCAATATTTCAAGGACAAAGGTAGCGAAGTTAGGTAAACAAAGAGTTGAAATCTTACAACTCATGAAGAAAAAATTGAATGGAAGCTCTGACTTTATTGAATATGTTGGCATAGTTTTGCTCATTGGCTTCCTCTGTCAAAATCCCGACATTTACTTGTTCAAGTAATAACGTTACGTACGATCCAACCGCCACTCCATAATATACATTATACCTACATGCATGTCTTAACCAACCAAAAACAAAAGTAACTTTTGAGCATAGGAAACATAAGATTCTGAGCCATAGACCATAGTGAATCGTTTGTCCACAGATTTGGACAACATAAAATACATTTCTCGTGAGTTTCATCTTTCCTCTCTAATATTTGTACCATATGATGATTACCTTTACTCTAATACGACAATATGAAAACCAAAATCCCAATACAACATAGATGATAGCTTTTAACATCCGAAATATATCTTTGTCATGTAGAAGATAGTAAGTTAAAGGAAACAACTGTGTCGCTTTAAAAAACCAAAACAAAAATAACTCTGCATGAATAGGGTTCAATCTGATCATATCCGATTTATATGCTTAATGTAGAAGCTTAATTATTTTAAATATATGTATAGGTTTGTTCCATTAACTAAGTATAAGTAATGTAATACCTTCATCTAGGTTAAATTCACAATGAATATAGCTTAAAGCTATCTATTGGATGATTAAAGTGACGAGTATCACTCTATATGCATGGGCATGGCCGCATGGGAATGTATATGACATTTATTTTTCATACATACTACAAGTAGCTACATTGGAAATATTAATATGGTCAAACTGGAATGTAGGTAGCTCCAATCGATAGAATCTAAAAGACGGAAGATGTCTGAGGGAAGTTTTGTATGTTTCTTGTTGTTAGTTTGTGAAAACGTGAGACTAGATTTGGATTCGTATATGAGATCGTGACTACTATTAAATGATAAGAATACACAAATACTGCATTGGATACCAATTGAAACATTGTGTTGGTGTATGTTTATATGAGCAAATATTTCGTTGAACTTTCTCTCCTTTGATATACATAAATTAATTAAGATTTAACAAGACATATAAAAGGTTGTTAGTTAAATTAGAATTAAATGTTACCATAGCATTCTGATTTTTGGTATACGCGGAAAGAGTTAAGAAAATTTATTTGACTATTTAGATCATTAAAGTGCGTCTACATTTTCCGTCACAAATCCGTTTAGAACTCTAAAGTTAAATGTGCTTGTGCTGGAGTAGTAGAAGAATAAATTATCTATCGAGAAATGATTTGCGATATCAGCGAAACCAAAATACGTTTATTTTTTCTGTCACACATCCGTTTAGAACTCTAGAATTAAACGAGCTTGTGTTGAATTAGTGGAAGAATAGACGATGTATCGAGAAATGAATTACAATATCGTATGAGTGAGACCAAAATATGTGGAAATGTCATGTGGTAGTGATTGAAGAAACACTAAAGAAGATTTTCGAGTCTCCAAAAAATTAAATCATTGCCCGTCGCACGAAATGAAGTCTACCGATCGAAAGAAAAGACACGAGAGATCCATTAGCTATGAACTGTCTAGACATTACAGTTATATTTGTTAAGGCATCGTAAATTGACTGAAACTGTTCTAAACATGCTCAAACTTATATGCAAATATACATACCGATACGTTTTGGCAACTTGTATATCGTGCATAGATAATAAATATGACTGTAATGTGCATGTATGCATAAGAAGTATGGAGATAAAAAGCATACAATAATGTGAATCACGAAATAGAACAAGGGTTTGGGACCTGCGTAGTCTGAAGGAGAGGGTCCATGGCGACAGGCTCTGATATTCATCTGGTCCTACTTCATTTATATATACCCTTTGTATTTTACATTTTTATTTTGCTATCATTAATGCCATAATTTCTCAATTAATTGCTAATCATTAGAACATATGCGCATCCCATTTATTCCTTGTGTTGCGCATCTTTGTTTTGTATCATTTGGGGTTTATTTTACCTTTCTAATTTTTAAATCTAGGCTTTGACTAAACTAGAAACTTATAGCGAATACTAATATAATTCAGCTTGGATATTAGAGCATGTTTATTGCGAGTCTCTTAACAAGGGTTCTTAACTTTTTTTAAGAGCCGTTTAACTAAAAAAGCCTAAGAAATAAGAAAACCTAAGAGATGTCTCTTAAATAAAAAATTTAAGAGCTGTCTTTTAGTCAAATTTTTTTTGAATAAAAAAACAGAAAATGGTCAAATTAAGTTGAAAATAAACATGGCTTTATTGTACTAAAGTTCAGCAAATTGCTTTACACCTATTAAATTGATTGGTACGTATTTTGACTTATTATCCGGTAGTTAAAATAACACTGTTTTATAGTTTACCAAATGAGTTGACCGTTTTTCAGTTTTATTTTCTACTAATTTCACCTCATGTATAATTATGGACAGTATCTTTGTGGGGACGTCATGTCGCTAATATTGATTATTGAAAACCAAGAGGATACGAGTTCGGAGTGTCCCAATTTCTTCATTTCCATTTAAATTATGTATATATAATCTATTTATCTTCGTTGAGTCTTGTTTTCTTTACTTTTCTGCTATGTAAATTTATGAAAATAGATGGTAATATACGTTTATTTGTACAATATTATTATGGAATGACGCTACATCGAAAATTACATCAAATGATAACACCACTGAGTAATTTTGAGTGTAGATTCATTATTAATTTATAAAAAGAAATTGAAATATAGAAACCTATAAAATATTTTTTATAATTTAATAATTTTATAAATTAATAAAATATTTTAGTTGCAACATTATTAATTTTTAAGGATTTATTGTAGTGTGTTTATATTTGATTGTATCAATATAACTTGGTTTTGCTTTATTTACGGCACTGCACCAATGATTACTTTGTTTAACCATCATAGACTTTGCAGCTGTGAGAGAGATCCATAGACTAGAAACTGAGAATGCGCTCTTGGCACTTTTTGTATTTTGTTCTCTACTTCCTTTTCATCCCACTTCCTTGTTCTGAAGCTAATCATATCCTCATTTTTCAATGCATGTGATCTTTGTCAACAAACCTTGACTAGTAAAAACTTCTGCGCACTTATTATATTCTTGTAAAGGTAAAACTAGTGTATGATTTATACTAACTTTGATTGAACTCAATCAAATCGTCAAAAGAAAAAGAGAATAACTCAAGTCGGCTCGTAATGACTTCTTCAAACATATAACAAAACGAGCTTGTGTTCTTTATATGTGTAAACGTCAAAACTATTTGAATGGCTTACACTTTATCAGTCGATGAATGCATGTGGCAAAGCAATAAAAGTACATGTATTGGTTTTCCTTATTGATTCAAGTTTGAATCTAACAACATATATACTAGGGAAGAATATTATCTTATCAATCTATGGACTCACAAATCCATATATTAACAGCATGGGACGTGAACGTTATGCCCTTAGGTTATGTGAATTGAACTTACGATCAACGAGCCTTTCCCCAGTTAATTGTACTTATCATTTATGTAAATTCTTAATCAAACTTTTGAAAAGAATGTTAATAACAACTTTGTTATTCGAACATTGTCCCCCGCATAGCTTTCAAAAAATAAAAACCATTGTCCCCCGCATACCACTTCGACCATACAATGATACAATCACATTCTCTTTCACTTCTAAATACAACAAAAGGAAAAAAGTCGAATGGGAGTAAAAAGGGAGAGACTAAGGTCAAAAGAAGAAACATTTAAGATATAAAAAAGGTCACAAAGCCCTAGAGAATGATAATATTGTTCTAGAATTATTGCTATGTGGGGACACATTGACCTCTTTGCCCTTTCTCCATGTTGGGTGCAAGCTGTTTTCCTTTTCCCCCATTTGTTACCATTTCATTTTTAAACAAACTGATACAATACAATACAAGTAACTCAACCATTTTAGCAATGAAAGCATCACTTTTAACTAGGATGGGCGTTTGGAGCCTCCGTTGGTTTCAGTTCGATTGATTCAAATTTTTAGATTTTTGGTACTATGATCATAACTCTCATTTAGGTTTTACTAATTTCGGGTCGGGTTCAGTTCAATTCTTTCCAGATTTGGTTTGATTCGGATTGTAATCAGTATACGAAATCATCCAAAAATATATTTTAAAATTTTGAAAATTGACATTTTTTTTTAAATATAAAAATTATTCATAAATCTAACTAAACTTTAGTTAAGTTATCTAAATTAACCAAAACTTATTCAAAATAACAAATGAAATAAATTACAAAAAATTGAATCTATAAAATATTTAAATTATCTTAAAATATATAAAAACATTAACATATTTAACTAATTTCGGATATCTTCGGATTTTGGTTCGGTTCGGATTACACCCAAACCCCAAAATACTAAAATAATAAGTCTTCTTCGAATATTTTATATAACAGTTCAGATACGGTTTTAATTTCTTCGGTTGGAGTTTATGTAGGTGTTTTGGGTTCGTGTAAAAACGCTCAAACCTAATTTTACATCTACTTATTTATAAATATTAACAAAATTAGAAGCTGATGAAGAACAGCTTCACACATCTGTTTGATGGGAAGGGAAAGAATTATTCAATCGAGAAGAATGCTTGCCTGTATATAAAAACATGAAGAAAATTACAAAAAAAATGCAACTTCACTTCTGTTTGTATTATTTTTGTTTCAGAAAAATAAAGATAATTTATGGCAAGTCATTATATGGTTCACGAGATGCGTATGGTACAATGATATTGATAGCTTACCTTAAAGAGGAGAAGACCAATAGAAGAGACAAAAAAAAGGGACAGAAACACACATTCTCCACAACAATTTAATTATTTTAAAATTTTATATAGAAGATAATAACCACAGATTTTTTTGGTCTCCCATTTTGAAAATCTCCCGCTTTCCACATACATACATGACACATGAATTCTCGCCTTTCAGTAATTTTGTATCATCATAGATACGTAATCTATATGGGTGTTAATTGTTGGTTCTTTCCTAAATATATATAATGAATTAGAGGATACTTTTTTTAACACTATTAAAACGTTTACGTAGCATAGCATTACATAAACGATATATGGGAGTTGATATGTTTTTGATGACGAATGGCTGAGCGTTAAGAAACACATACTAAAGCAATTCTTTTTTTTTACCTAAACAATGAATTGAATTGGAAAAAAAGAACAACCAAGAAAGGAGAAAATTCGTGTCACACGTGAATAAAGTAGAGAATTAATACTCGTATTTATTGAAAAAGTTCAAAGAGAAAATAAAATTGGAAAAGAAAAAGTGAAAAGAAGTAGAGAAGATTTCACTACATAGAGCTTGACGAAAACTTGATAAACATTTTTAAAAAATTGAGCGATGATACAAATGATTTTTTCATATTATGTATAAGAAATTCGTTTTATGATATATATACGAATTTACATTTACAAAGGTTAATGTTTGGGTTAGTTTTTTTTTGGAGGTTGATATGCGCTTGTGCACGTAGAGCAGGTTTCAATTTGAGAAGACATTTAGCAAAAAACAAAAAAATCTAAAGCAATTATTGTGTTGCGTTTTCTTTTCTTGTCATTTGGTGTTATGTTACATTCCAAAGAAAACATACAATTATTGAGTTGCTTTTTTCAAATATGTTTTTTTTTCTTCTCATTTTTAAAACTATTAATATTATTTCAAAGAGCAATACTTGGCTCTTCTCACCAAGTCAAAGCCTAAAACGCTAAATCCTTCATTTTCAATCATAAACACAACAATCGCATTCCATGATAAAGATTCATAGTAGACATTTTGACATCTCATTACATAATTTTTGTTTTACACAATTCTGGACTAAAAATGTATAGATGGTTCCAAAATCTCAGTGTACAAATGTTCTAATCTAAAATAAATGGCTGTTTTTGTTTTCGAAGTTAAATAATTATTTTAATAATTAATTTAAAACATATTTAATATTTTCTCCGTTTTGCAAATAATGTCGTTTTAAAATTTTATTTTCGTTTCATAAAATATGTCATTTTATATTTTAATGCAATGTTTTTTAAAAAAAATTCAGTTTTATGATTTTATCCCTATTATTTTTTTGTATTAATTAGAAAAAAAATATTCACTGTACAAACAAAAGATAAAATAAAAGTTTTAAATAATTTTTTGTTATGCAAAGCTTCCAAGTGATAATGTCTATGGAAATAACACCGTAGATTAAGGCAGAAAGATTGCAAAAGCCTCAAAATTTACGCGAAGACTATTTATTTCTATTCTTTTCATCACATCCCATGCAGTCAAATGTCACGAATACCCTTCAGTCCCTCACACATGCAATGGCAAAGAAAGGGCATTCACGACATTTCGTACATGCAACGTTCCACTTAATACAAAGATTGTTCTAACATTTTAAAGACATCTGGTAATAATATAAACGATAAAACCGTAAGAAGAGAACACGAGCTCGAATCACGGAGTGGCTACGATTGCCCACGGAAGATGCAAAACTGGTTTCTCCTTCTGCGTCTCTTGATCTCCTCCTCTCATCTTCTTCAACGGAGGCTGCGGAGAAGACGATGCTGACCACGAATCATTTGAGCTTTCGTCGCTATTGAAAGGGTTTGAATCGATCACGCAGCTTGGTGATTCGCCACTCTTGCGTTTCCGGGAAGATTGGGATTCGATCTGTGAGCCGATGCGGTTCAATGGTAATTGGAGGATGAGATCGTAGCAAGGTTTCACCTTTTCCTGTGAATGCACGAAAGGTGTTCGTCAAAATGCCTAAGTGAAACAGAGTACTAGTCGAGTGATTAAGAAGCTGACCTTGGTTATGTTAAGGACAGCGAGGAGCTTAGTTTGGTATGAAAGAGGGTCAAAGGGCTCAACTTGCTCTATAATTCTCATCATGGTAGCTGCAGCAACTACTGATGGGAGGTAGCCGACAAATCTTGAATCTGACAGAAGCACAAGAATGTAAGATTAAGCTGATAAAACGTTATTGGGTTGTAGTTTTGTCGTTTACGAACCGGAGATTACAGAGAGGATGAGACGGTGGCAGCTGTTGAGGAAATCCCAGTGAGCATTGTTCTTTAGCCCCAGTCTCCTGATGATGTGGTCTAGAAAAGAAAGTGGAGTAATGAGATGCATCTTCCATTGGAGAGTAGATAGAATCAGCAGCTCCATTCTCTGTATGGTTTTTGCCTCAAACACATACTTTGTCTCCTCCACCTACAATTAAAAACAGAGAAAATAAGTAACATGAGGACAAAAGAGGGAAACTTTAAGGGAGATGATGTCAAGTGTCATCATTTACTTGGAAGTCTAGAAGAAGAGGGACATGGGTTTCTTCGACTTTAGCAGCTAGAGAGAGACAAGCAACAGAAACGAGCTGAAGCATCCATGGTTTGTCTCTCTGTAAGCTGTAGCTACAGATGAACTTGTCGAGATAAGTTATAGCTAAAACAGCTGCCAAAGTAGAGAACCCATAATGAGCGTTGACTCTAAGAATCCAACCCACGGCTTCTTTTCGATCGGTAGAGAGATAAACATCATCAACACAGCTGAGTCCTTGTTCTTCTTCTTTGGAGAAGAGTGTGACCAGATCTTCATCTTCCCAGAACAAATCTTGCTGCAGAAGAACCAATGGAGAAGTAGAAGTAGAAGCAGAAGAAAAGGAAGAGTTTTCTTCAACTGCTTCCACTTCATCTTCTTCGTCGTCTTCCCATTTCTCTTCGTCGCAGTAGAGAGCATCAAGAAGAAAGGAAGTGCTGTGTTCTTCTCTACTTTCTTCCTCCTTTGGAACGGCCATTGTTGGGATAGTAGACTCAAGAATGAAAAGAAAGATGTTCTCTTTCTATATGGTTGGTTTTGCTCTTTTAGTTATTGGTGTTGTTGGCTCAGGGATTACACAGAAGAAGATAAGGTGATAGATCGGAGAGAGACTCATGTTCCTGTCTCTGTCTATCCGCCACTCTATGGAAGCGTGCTGGGATTAGCTGTAGCAGGGGAGCTAGCTACAAAAGAGAGACTAGAGAGAGAGGAGAGAAGCTGGAGAAGTGGGAAGGAGAGTGAAAAGAAGGAGATTGATATATGAAGAGAAGGCGAGTTGGTTTTCACGTTTGTCTTTTTCAGTCGCGCAATATATCATTTGTTTATTTTCTGAGCATTAAATGTGTCGTTTCTTTTTTCTATTTTTCTATTTTTCATATACTTTTTTTTTTAAATTTATGATGATTTCTTTTTCTGTTTCCCGCTTTACCTGCTTTTACTCAGTGGAGTAGAGATCGAGAAACCAAAGTTCAGTAAACTCTGTCGGCAACTTAACTAAATTCTACGAACCTTTTTTGCCGATTGTCAACAACGTATATTGATATACATTGACCAATTCAATAAGTATCGTAGTGCGATGATTAGCTGCTGTGAACAAAAGCCAGCTCCTACTTTCTTTGACTGAAGATGAAAGAGGGAGTTTAAGGTCATTATTTGGAAAGATAATTAGCAAGCTGGCTTAAAATAAAAAGATCCAAACTTGTCAATGAGTTCCACTGACCATAGCAACCGTTATGCTAAAATTTGCAAAGGCCAATAACAGTAAAGAGGAGATAGAAGAAATAAAAAAATGAACAAAAAATCGTCACCAATATTATAAAAAAAAGCAATGCTAGTATTTGCTATACATGATAACCACTTTTCATCAGTTCTCAATGCCAGAGCATTAGTATGGAGGAGGTGGGTATTGTCCTGGATAGGGACCTGGAAAACAACCACCACTGAATAATGTTAGAGATCTTCCATAAAGATGATAGAAGAAACACACCCAAAAGGTCCTGGTCTTATTTGGAAAATGAGCATCCTATTATAGAATCTAAACACAAAAGGAAGAACACTAATGTACCTTGTGAATAATATGGTGATGGTTGAGGAGGGTAAGGAGGAGGAGGGTAAGTTGAGGATGGCGGAGGAGGAGGGTAAGCTGAAGGACCTGGAGGGTAACCTGAAGGACCTAGAGGGTAACCTGAAGGGCTGGGAGGGTAAGCCGAAGGACCTGGAGGGTAAGCCGAGGATGATGGAGGAGGAGGATATGCAGAAGCTGGTGGGTATGCTGATTGCGGCTGAGAGTATTGTACTTGTGGGTATAGAGATGGTCCAGAGTATGGTGGTGACGAATATGGAGATGGAGAAGGTGGTGCTGAGTAGTGAGGTACTTGAGGAGCATACGGTGGTGCTGATGGCGCAGACCCGTAATTTTGTTTCTGCATACAAGAAATACATTGCATCTTACTTAGCCTCTTTGTGTCAATAAATGAACCAGTAACTTAGTTTTGTTAATTGAGTCTTGACTTTACATTTGCGCCTGCATAATGCAGTATGAGTCTTACTTCTCCCGCATACCTGCAAGACAGAGAGATGATGCATATTCAGAAGATAGAGGTAATCAAATAACTAATGTTCTCACAAGGAGCAATCGCTGAGGACAAGGTAACAAACTCTTTGCATACTGTTGTAACTTGTAACTGATATTTCGTGAATATATGACAACAAAAGTTCCAATCAACAACTCATAGCCACTATCAAGGGAAACACCAAAGTAGTTAGTTACCTGCCAGTTTTAGTCTGAAGCGTCCAGGTACAGTCGTCGTATCCCTGAGAAAGAACCTTCTGCAACTGAACCCTATTCACAACAAACAAACAAACAAACAGACGGATTAAAAAAAACTCAATCCCAAATCCGAATCAAAGAAATGAAGTGCAGAGACATGAAAAGAGACATACGTAGCATTGCCAATGAAGTCATCAGTGGAGAGAGTGTTGCTATTCCAGACAGCAACCTTAAGATCTCTAAGGCCTTCAAACAATGTGAACATAAACTTCTCTTGAAACACTGCGTTCTTCCCACCATCTGAAAACACAGTAACAAATCATTTATAGATAAGCTTGCAAACAAGAATGATATTTAAGATGCAAATTCTTCAGGATCTGAACAAATCTTATGAAGGGATAACCTGTGCAGGTTCTGGTTTGGTGCCTAGCGCCGCTGTACTCGAGAACAACGTATGGATCTTGCCTCGAAAACCATTCCGTGTCTTTCAGTTTCTGGCACCCTACCACTGTAAGTAATCACATCAAAACAACATTTTAACCTTTCTGAGAATCGAATCTAACGGAATACTATTTTACAAACGATTCATACGAAGGGATGCGAAGAAATGGTACGAACCAGTGACCTCGAGAAGCTGGCCTTGAATACACATCGACATCAATCTGGATTTGAATGAGAACAAGAGATTTTAGATATAAGTAACGGATATGAATCTAAGAGGAGAAGGTCCGTGTTTCAATATATATATAAATCAAACCTTTGAATATTCCCAGAAATTGCATTCATGAGCAACAAGACGCGTAGCGTAAGCCGCTGACCTTATTATTGACCTTTTTATTATAAAATAATACTTCCCACGCGTTTTTTTTAATTATTATTACCTCTTAGTCTCTTACCTTAACATGATGTATACTTCTTGTTACTTGTTAAGGAATTCAATAATAAACTCAGTTTTCTTTTAAAAAATTCCAGTTAATGAGATACTATATTCAAGCTTAAGAGAGAATACTATACAACTTAATCTACACACTCAAAAATATTTGTGCCCAGAAAATATTCATTTACAAATTAAGGCAGCATAGCACTTCTCTAGTTGATATGGTTTTCTTCAAAGTCACAGCATACCTTTGGAGCGGTTCGACCATCAGCCTCATCCTTCATAAAGAAATGGAAATCAGAAACAAATTAGATAAATAATCAAGTAACTTAAACAGAAATATTCTCCCATCTCTAAGGTTATACGAAAAAGAGCTAAACATAGATATTAAACATGAATCATACACGTATATGTATGAACAACACTTAAAAGAGTCGCCTAAAGAGAAAAAAAATCTGGTACCTCTCCTTCTCCTTTGAGGAAAACCAAGGCCTACATTCCCAGTGTTTCCTACTGCTTGTATTGGTTCAACCAAACCTTTTGCATTCTTCCCCAGCGTTTCACCCTGCATTGGCATTCCCACATTGGTCAACAACTATGGTGACACACCACATTACATCAAAAAGTGAGTTAGATCCCTTCAGTTACCTCCTTCCAACCCATGTTTCCCATAATTCTCCTCGCATAACTTCCAGTTCCAAATGATAACTCCAATGCTTCTTCTGCTGTAGCATCCTCTTCAGAAGCTGCATCGTCCTCCTCCGCGTTTAGGCCTACCAATGTTCCCTTTTGACCTGGCCCAACACCATATCCACCATGCAGATTTCTTCTCTCGGCGGCTCTATCTCTATATGAAGAGCTTCTCTCCTGATAAAACAACACGAGCATGAATCAAAATTGTAGTTGCTTCTTACTAGGTTTCTAATAACACTACACTAGGCGATCAAAATCTTTGGAAAAATGTATCCTGCTAAACATTTATACATAAATTCAAGAATCCAGCCATGAGAAAAAGGATTTGGACTACCTCTTCAACCGTGTCAACTTCATGTGGTTTCTTCCGCTTGAGTCTGCGCACAGTTTTTGGCTTCACCTTCTTAGCTTTTCGTTTTGTAGCAGGATCTTGCCATGTAGTTGAAACATCAGGGAATCCCCAATCTTTTGTTGGGTTGGATGCGTCATATACTGACAAGGATGCAAGGTACTTTGGACTAGGATTTTGCAGTTTATAGACTTGACCTGGAACACAATATTCAAGAATCAAAATCCATAACAAAGCACATAAAGTTACCATCTCTGGTGTGTCAAGAGCAGCAAGAAGAAACGATATAGTCATGGCTCGGTTAATCAAAAAATGGTTAAACCTGTCCTTACTCGCACCAGGTGAAGGTGTGCTTCACAAATTGGTGCAGTTTTGAAAAGTGTGCCACTAGAAGCCACAGATGGATGAAGATTGGCGGACCGTCTAACCAGCCTCCCTACTAGCCTAGCCACCTGTTCTTTGTCAGCTTCTCTGGATTCACAAACAAGTTTCCAATCCCACAAATCAACAGAAGGTATCTCAGGCAGGGTCTTCTCAGGGGATTGAGTGACTTGACCATATTGTGCTAGCCACATTTCTTCCTCCCTTGAAGGAGCATCTACAAATGAAACTACGAGCTATCAAAGCTATGAATATGCGCTGAAGAGTTTCTTAGACAATACTACAGGCTAGTTAATCATTTCATGATATAAAATCAGCTTACTAGAGAACAATAGTATACGCAATGTGGGGTAAGGATTTGTGTAGCTTTCATATCTCTATAATTATAACCAAGAAAACTGATAAGGTGCAGAGTGAAAGCAAAAAAAAAAAAAACCTTGATCAAAGTTGTCTTCCTGTGGATCAAAATCTTCTTCAGGAATCCATTCTCCCTCTTCAAGCTCCTCAGCATCATCGTCTCCTGAAAAACAAACAAAATTTGTAGGTCCTCTCCTTAAATACCGAACTGTAAGAGCAGATTCATTCCAAAAACAATTAGCAAGTAAACAGCTAATAAACATTATCACAGGCAAATACCATTAGCTAACAACATCTGATAGTCCTGATTATCTTCTGCAGAATAGCTAGGCCGTCGATTGTTTCCAGCCAGATAAAGCTCTATAAGTGTATCTTCCACCCTGATCCAAAGGAAAAAAAAGTTTCACAAACCATATGATGAAAAACATATACTACTTTCCATGACAATGAAAATTAAAAACTTACCATGAGGAAGGCCGTTGAGTCTGTTCAGGTTCTTGGTCATTTGAGCACCCTGTTGGCTCTTTCGAGCAAAGAAGGTACCTTATCAGCTATCCATTATCGATATTATGCAACACGTTGCCTGAACTCTTACAAGTAAATTTACCTGAAGGAGTTTCTCCAAGATGCCTCAACAAAACTTCAGCCTGAGAAGGAGAATCTTTTCTGCCCGAATCCTCTTCAGAAGTGACAATATGTACAAGAGGGTTCACTTTAGACTCGTCATAGTCCAAAGGGACATATTCACCGTTTTCATACTTGTAGTAAAGACCATCCTTACTACAATAGTACCAACCAGCAACTGGGTCATGATAAAACCCACTACTGCAAATTCGTAACAATCAAAAACACTGTTAACATCCAAAAAAGGAATACACTTTATCAACATACATTCAACAAGTACAACGAGAGAGTTGTTCGTATTCAAAGAACTAAACATCAGTCTCACTCAAATGCCTCCTTTATTCATACTCCTTATAGTTTACAGCTAAGTAGCATCTTTGATTGTAAATTAAGCTCCTTGAACTTCCAGAATACATGAAAACATCCTAAACAATGGAAAAAATAACTACTTTTTCGCTTTTAGATTTTTCTATCAAAGCTAAAGCATAATTAGGTTTGGGAAGAGACGTAGCCTGTGATGGATGTAGAGCTGCCTATCGTTGTCCCAAACGTAGGAGGAGGAGGAGTCTTCCTTGGGTTCTTCCAATTCTTCTTTATCGTCGGGCATGAGTGATTGATTGATTTTGCAGTAAATGTCAACGAAATGAACCAAAAAGATTTGCTGAAGTTAAGTTGAGCTCGGAGACGATGAATTCGTACCGGATATAAATTCTCAAATCAAAGGAACATGACTTAACCGGTTGGTTTCGGTTTAGGCCCGGGAAGGTTAAACTTTAGCTAATTAAGGAAAAGCCCAAACTATTTGGGCTTTACTTACAACAAACTCTACTTTTGAACAACAAATTCTGTTTTTTTTTCTGGGAGACTAGAAGAAAGCTATAGGCGTCGACTAGAAGAAAATGACGAATGCCATGACGTGAGATTTTCAACTCCTTTTCCAGAAATTATATTGGAGATTTTTAATTGGACAAAGCTCTCAAATAACCCAAGTTTTTTGTCACAAAAATAACTCTCAAGAACAAAAATGATTAAACTAACTTTTTTTTTTATTTTTAAAAAATTAATTTTTATTTATTTTTTTCAATTTTAAACATCACCCTCAAAACCCTACCTCATAACTCTAAACCCTAAATCTAGATTAGTTAACCCAAAGGGTATAAATATATATTTGTCATTTTGTTAACCCTTTAATAAAAGTTATTTTTGTCATTTTTTTTCTTAAATATTATTTTATGACAAAAACGTTTTTAGGACTATCTTAGGGTATTTCTCTTTTTTAATTAGATAAGATAATTTTATTGACAATTCTCTCAAATAGTATTTTTTAAATTTTATCATAAAATATAGTAAAAAATATATTTTTTAAAAAATTTAAATTTATTTTTAAAAATTTTATACTTTACTTCCAAAACTCCACCCCATAATTTTAAACTTTATATTTAGATTAGTTAAACTAAGTGATATAAGTGTATATTTACACCTTTTAATAAATTATTTTGATCATTTTAAAAAAAATATATATTTTTGTGACAAAAAAGAATTTAGTGTTAGTTTAGAATATTTTTTTCTAATTTTAATACAAT
The DNA here is from genome assembly GCA_905132765.1 of Moricandia arvensis. Classification (NCBI taxonomy): domain Eukaryota; kingdom Viridiplantae; phylum Streptophyta; class Magnoliopsida; order Brassicales; family Brassicaceae; genus Moricandia; species Moricandia arvensis. The sequence goes on along the minus strand of CAJHQP010003851.1, from coordinate 35,671 downwards.
TTATAAATCAAAATTGATCTTGCAAAAATAATTGTAACTTAATAATCCTAAAAAAAAGGTATTAAGAGCCGTTTTTCATATTTTTTCTTCCGTCATTTTATCAAAATATTTGATAAAAAAGGTAATTATACTGATATTCTTATTAATCTTAAACAAATTCCATTGAGTCAAAGTCAACATTAGTCAATGGCCCTAAAAAGATCATGTTTCCATAGCAGCCAAGCATTAGCTGCCAAAGCTTTATTCTCTTTCCTTGCGTCCTGCTTGGAAGCTCCAAAACCATATAGAGTTATCTTATATAAATACACATTCATTATCTCTTTGATCCACAAACATCTAATCTCAAAATTTCAAGAAAATAAAAAAACAAGAACTAAAGAGTTTCTACTTGGTTCTGCAAGAACCAGTTCTTGTTTTATCAGCAGCCAAAAATCATGGGAACTTCCGGTGAAGCCACCTATAAGCTCCATATCTTCTTCTTCCCTTTCATGGCTCATGGCCACATGATACCAACTCTAGACATGGCCAAGCTCTTCGCCACCAAAGGGGCTAAGTCCACCATCCTCACTACTCCTCTCAACTCCAAACTCTTCGAGAAACCCATCAAATCATTCAATGAAGAGAATCCTGAGCTCGAAGACATCACCGTGCAGATCCTCAACTTCCCTTGCACAGAGCTAGGTTTGCCTGAAGGATGCGAGAACACCGACTTCATCTTCTCTAACCATGACCTAACCAAAGGTGACTTGAGCCAAAAGTTTTTACTAGCGATGGAATATTTCAAAGAGCAGTTAGAAGAGCTTCTCGAGACAGTGAAACCAGACTGTCTTGTCGCCAACATGTTCTTCCCCTGGGCGACTAAAGTCGCTGAGAAGTTTAATGTACCGAGACTTGTCTTCCACGGCACAGGCTACTTCTCTTTATGTGCTTCTCATTGCTTAAGACTCCACAAGCCTTACAAGAACGTAGCTTCAAGTTCTGAGCCCTTTGTGATCCCTGAACTTCCAGGAGATATTGTCATTACAGAGGAACAGGTGATAGAGAAAGAAGAAGAATCCGTGATGGGGAAGTTTATGAAGGGAATAAGAGAGTCAGAGAGAGATAGCTTTGGTGTGTTGGTGAACAGTTTCCACGATCTTGAACCTGCTTACTCCGATTTTTTCAAGAGCCATGTGGCTAAAAGGGCTTGGGACATTGGTCCACTTTCTTTAGGGAACAGAGAGTTCAAGGAGAAAGCAGAGAGGGGCAAAAAGGCTAGCATAGATGAACATGAATGTTTGAAATGGCTTGACTCCAAGAGATGTGAATCAGTGCTTTACTTGTCCTTTGGAACCATGTCTAGCTTTGAAAACGAGCAGCTGACTGAGATTGCAGCTGGCTTGGAGATGTCAGGACATGATTTTGTATGGGTGGTTAACAGAAGTGGTAGCCAAGGTACTTTCATAGACATTTTAAGAACATAATCCTCTGTTGTGTTCTGAGTAAACAATTATTTATACTAACTTTATGTGTGTGGTGTGGTGTGAATGTAGAGTGGTTACCAGACGGGTTCGAAGAGAGGACGAGAGGACAAGGACTGGTAATACGTGGATGGGCACCTCAAGTGCTTATACTAGACCACCAAGCTATTGGAGGGTTCTTGACTCATTGTGGATGGAACTCGCTTCTAGAAGGTGCAGCATCAGGCCTACCAATGGTGACATGGCCCATTGGAGCCGAGCAGTTCTACAACGAGAAGTTGGTGACACAAGTGCTGAAGACAGGAGTGAGTGTTGGAGTAAAGAAGATGGTGAAAGGTGGTGGAGATTTCATTAGTAGAGAGAAAGTGGAGATTGCTGTAAAGGAAGTGATGGTTGGTGAAGAGAGGAGGAAACGGGCGAAGCAGTTAGCTGTTATGGCTAAAGATGCAGTGAGAGAAGGAGGGTCTTCAGATCTTGAGATGAACAGGTTGATAGATGAGCTTAAGTTGGTCAGAACGCAAAAGGAACATGAACAAATAAATTGATCTTTTTTTTCTAAGTTAAGGAACAAGTGTCACTGTATCAAAACGTTTTGTTGTGTTGGCTTTAGTTACTTTCTGAATCAAAACGATTTACTATGTTGTGATGTTTAATCTATGGTCTCCAATCTCCATAAGGCTTCAGAGAGTCTCAAGTTCTCAACCTAAGTGCTATGAACTTATCAAGTTACATTTCTTTAATGTGAACTTGAAGAAGAAGTTTACTAAACAATCACTAGGTTTAATGTAATATCAAGATTAAGACGCCAGGCGATTAGTCAAATGGTATTAATCACTAATCAGACTATTTTGACTTACTAAATTGTACTTCATTTGTTTCATATTAAAAATCAATTTAAATTTATTCACACAGATTAAGAAAATAATTAATTTTACATATTTTTTATAAAAGACACAATTATTTATATATTTAACCATATTTTAATTAATAAAAAAATATTTATTTTATAACAAAAAAAAATCTCTGCAATGTTAATCAACATTTAAGGGAGTAACATTTATAATCATTCAAACAAACAATAAGGTATGTAGATAAGATTTTGGTCCTGCCGACATAAATAAAGTTAAGATACCAAAACCTATGAAAATTGATGTTACATTCCGACAACTGTAACAAGTTGATAGAGACAGTAACAAAGAAACCAAAACAAGTGACGTAGTTGCATACGTTAGAAGTCATTACCAATATGATCTCACCAACCTTATGTGTGGTCAGTGGATTTTACACGTGTTATAATAACAAATATATCATCATGCAAAGAGTCTCAAGTCATTAGTGATGGTTTAAATTCAAAGAGGTTCTCCTAAACTTCTCTTCTACAAGAGACTATTATTAACCAAAACGTATACGATATTACTTTGAAATATCAATTTAATAATGTTTTAGTGACTCTATTTAAGAGTATGATGATGTTCTTACAACCATTAGATTTTCAGAATCTTTATAAGTTTTCTCAAATTTCTCAGCGCAAATCTCTTTTTTTTCAACCTATAAGCCAAACAAACATGAGTAGGAATCCTAACCGTAAGCTCCATGTTATGTTCTTCCCTTACATGGCTTATGGCCACATGATACCAACCCTAGACATGGCTAAGCTTTTCTCTAGCAGAGGAGCCAAATCCACAATCATCACCACACCTCTCAACTCCAAGATCTTCCAAAAACCCATAGACACATTCAAGAACCTGAACCCTAGTCTTGAAATCGACATCCACATATTCGATTTCCCTTGCGTGCAGCTAGGGTTACCAGATGGATGCGAGAACGTAGATTTCTTCACCTCAAACAACAACGTTGGAAGAGAGAACATAGCCTTTAAATTCTTATCCTCGACAAGGTTTTTCAAGGACCAGCTTGAGAAACTCTTAGAGAAAACAAGACCGGACTGTCTTATCGCCGACATGTTCTTCCCATGGTCCACAGAAGTTGCTGAGAAGTGTAAAGTGCCAAGACTTGTGTTTCACGGTACTGGCTACTTTTCTTTGTGTGCTGCTTATTGCATGAAAGTGCATAAACCAGAGAGCAAAGTAGCTTCGAGTAATGAGCCTTTTGTCATCCCTGATCTCCCTGGTGACATAGTGATAACTCGAGAACAGATAGTAGACAGCGAATCCGAGATGGGGAAGTTTCTTTTAGACGTGAGAGAGTCAGAAACAAAGAGTTCAGGTGTTGTTGTGAACAGCTTCTACGAGCTTGAACCTGACTACGCTGATTTTTACAAGAGATTTGTAGCTAAGAGAGCGTGGCAGATCGGTCCGCTCTCTGTTATAAACAGAGGGTTTGAGGAGAAGGCTGAGAGAGGAAAGAAATCGAGCATCGAGGAGGTTGAATGTCTCAAATGGCTAGACTCCAAGAAACAAGACTCAGTCATTTACATTTCATTCGGGAGCGTTGCTTGCTTCAAGAACAAGCAACTGATAGAGATCGCCGCAGGGTTAGAAGCTTGTAACGCAAGTTTCATATGGGTTGTGAGGAGAAACACAGGTGACAAAGGAGAATGGTTACCAGAAGGGTTTGAAGAGAGGGTCAAAGAGAGAGGGATGATCATTCGAGGATGGGCTCCACAGGCGCTGATACTTGAGCACCAAGCAACCGGTGGGTTTGTGACTCATTGTGGCTGGAACTCGCTACTTGAAGGAGTGGCTGCAGGGCTACCAATGGTCACATGGCCTATTGGAGCAGAGCAGTTCTACAACGAGAAGCTCGTCACACAAGTGCTGAGAACAGGAGTGAGCGTGGGAGCCACAAAGCATGTGAAGAATATGGGAGATGAGATCATTAGCAGAGAGAACGTAGAGAAGGCTGTGAGGGAGGTGTTGGGTTGGGGAGAGGTGGAGGAGAGGAGGATACGTATAAAGAAACTGGCGGAGATGGCTAAAGTTGCGGTGGAAGAGGGAGGGTCTTCTTTTAACGATCTAAATAGCTTCATACATGAGTTCAGTTCGTGATCTCTCGTATAGAGTTCTGGTCAGAAGATTAAACCTAACGTAGTGCACAAGGAATATAAGTTAAATCCGCGCATTGCCAGTAAGTCGATAAATAATGGAGGTAGGTTATTATATCATCGATTTTGAATCCGGTTTTGGTGATTTCGGTTCAGGTTGACCTAATGAGGTGGGATTTATAAAAGTTTGAAGATTTTTCATTTTCACTATGAATTTGAATTTGTACCTAAAAGCTTTTTAATATCCCCAAGAACTTTTAAGGTTTGGTATTTTCTAGAGACTTGAGTTCAAGCGGCAATGAATAACTCATATAACTGATCGGTTCTAAGAAGCTCCACAATATACGTGTTTAAACCGAGTTTGGTTGGGACTCGTATAGTAGGATTTAATTCGTTGGTGAGTTATTTTGAAGGCGTTTGTTAAATCGGAAAAATGTATCGATTTCAAGTCAAAGAAAGTAAACAGAAAAGTAAGCCGGTGCTTAGAGAGCTAGCAGAGAAAATACAAGTCGGCAAGAATACAAGTGAATAAAACCCTAATTTCTAACCGTTAAGTGAGTGTCTTGATCTTCGGATACCTTTCTTTGTCGCCTAATTTTCTCTTTATAGGTCGTTTCCTCTCTTCCTCGTTCTAGATCGCCGTATTCTAATAGACTTTATCTTTCTTGAGCTGAGTGACTGGGCCGAGAATTTGACTCGTGAGCCGAGCTGACGCGGTTCTTCGTGAAGCTGAATAAAGTGACCCAAAACCGAGTATCACCACCCAATCGAATGTTGCTTAGCCGGGCCCTCTTCAGACCGTCTTTAGAAGACCAAATCTTCTATTTCTCGGGCCTTGTGAAAGGATATGACCTATCTTCTACATTACATGTTCTAGTCGGTACTGTATTATTTGTTAAAAAAATCACATTCATTAACAATCTCATGAAAAATACAGATTAAGATGACTGCTAGTGGTGAGTCATTGTTTTGTTACATGCTTGTGTGAGATTTGACTTTCTATGTAGGACTAGCCAAAATGCAATTAAACATGCATGCATGTACATGTTGTATCCAGTTAAAATCTACGTTGCCATATAATTTAATTAAACATTTGACCTTTTAAAAATTTCTATGGTTGTGTTAACAAAAACCTTGCAGCATGATTTCATGTTATACATTATATAACTAAGTCAACTAATTACAGTTTGATTTATCTAAAAAGTTATCATATTTCTAGATTGAAATTGATTTTGTAAGTTCAAACTAGATTTTGTATGACACAACTTGACGTGTATCCAGTTAAGTCTACTAACAACCAAATAATTTAATTAATTTATACTGACTGTGTTGACAAATTGCAGCATTATCCAATATTATACATTAGTTATATTAGACAACTAACTACAGTTTTATTTGCATCAAAATTTAACATAATTAAAGATTTTAAAAGTGATTTATCAGGATATGTTTATTGCGGGTCTTTTAGTATGAAATTCTTAATTTTTTTCAGAGACGTTTAACTAAGAAAATCTAAGAATATTCTTTTATAAGAGATATAAGAGTCGTCTCTTATCCGAATAAAAAAAAGTCAAATCAAGTTAAAAACTTCATTCTAAAAGAGCGGGAATAAACATGGTCTAAAGTTAAAACTAGATTTTGGTTCACGGAACCAAACAAGTGACATATGTAAAGATGTCACCAAAAAGTTTCAGCCTGTTATATATAAGGACAAACAACTTTTTTACAAGCTTCATAATCTTTCATTTCTTCAATCACTTTTTAAAACAACATTTAATTTTACATTCCACCAGAGTCAAACATGAGTAGTGATTCTCATAAACTCCATGTTATGTTCTTCCCATTCATGGGATATGGCCACATGATACCAACTCTAGACATGACTAAGCTTTTCTCTAGCAGAGGAGCCAAATCCACAATCATCACCACACCTCTCAACGCCAAGATCCTCCAAAAACCCATAGTCACATTCAAGAACCTGAATCCTAGTTTCAAAATAGAGATCAAGATCATTGACTTTCCTTGCGTGCAGCTAGGGTTACCAGAAGGATGTGAAAACCCTGATTTCTTCACCTCAAACAACAACACTGATGAAAGACAAACCATGATGTTAAAGTTCTTCTCGTCCATGAGGTTTTTCAAAGACCAGCTTGAGAAGATCCTCGAGACAACGAGACCGAGCTGTCTTATCGCAGACATGTTCTTCCCCTGGGCTACTGAAGCTGCTGAGAAGTTCCATGTGCCAAGACTTGTGTTCCACGGCACTGGCTACTTCTCATTATGCTCTGAACATTGCATCAGATTGCATAACCTACAAAAGAGAGTAGTAACTACAACCTGTGAGCCATTTAAGATCCCTGATCTCCCTGGGGACATTATGATAACTCAAGGACAGATGAGAGACCTTGACCAAGAAACCGAGATGGGGAAGTTTTTCACTGAGGTTATAGAGTCTGAAATGAAGAGCTCAGGTGTTGTTGTGAATAGCTTCTACGAGCTTGAACCTGAGTACGCAGATTTTTACAAGAGTAATGTAGCAAAGAGAGCTTGGCATATAGGTCCACTCTCGGTTCACAACAGAGGATTTGAAGAGAAGGCTGAGAGAGGAAAGAAAGCTAGCATTGATGAGGTTGAATGTCTCAAATGGCTTAACTCCAAGAAACAAGAGTCAGTCGTTTACATTTCATTTGGGAGTGTGGCTTACATCAAGAACGAGCAGTTGATAGAGATCGCTGCAGGGTTAGAAGCTTGTGACGCAAGTTTCATATGGGTTGTGAGGAAAAGTGGTGAAGACACAGGTACTGACAAAACAGAACACATGTATTGATTGTCTCTTCACAATATGTTATACTCAAAAGTTTTGTATGAACAGGTAACAAAGAAGAATGGTTACCAGAAGGGTTTGAAGAGAGGGTTAAAGGGAGAGGAATGATCATTCGAGGATGGGCACCACAGGTGCTGATACTTGACCACCAAGCAACCGGTGTGTTCGTGACTCATTGCGGCTGGAACTCGGTTCTTGAAGGAGTGGTTGCAGGGCTTCCGATGGTGACGTGGCCGGTTGGAGCGGAGCAGTTCTACAACGAGGTGCTGGTAACGCAAGTGCTCAGAACGGGAGTTAGCGTGGGAACCAAGAAACATGCGAGTATGGGAGATTTTATCAGCAGAGGTAGTGTGGAGAAAGCGGTGAGGGAGGTGTTGGTTGGGGAAGAGGCGGAGGAGAGGCGAAGACGAGCAAAGAAGCTGGCGGAGATGGCTAAAGCCGCCGTGGAAGAAGGAGGGTCTTCTTATAATGACCTAAGCAGATTAATACAAGAGTTTAGCTCATGATCCAGTTAACTTGTGCAGATCATTACAAGATCAGTTTGATATATTATTTTCGTTCGGCATTGTGCATGTGATACTAATATGAATTTGATTTATTTTTTTGTATGCAGAAACTAAATCATATGAAAGTGGTTTAAATTATGTTTGGTGGTTATAAGATTGGAGAGTAAACACATTATATAATGGGCAAATCTCTCAAATTATTGTTTTTGAAGTTTTTGTCACAAAATAGAGTTCAAAGAAAAATGACCAAAATAACCTTTCTAATTTTTTTTTATTTTTTTTAGTTTTAAATCTTATCTCCAAAAACTCACCGTATAACTTTAAACTCTAAGTTTAGATTAGTTAACCAAGAGTATAAATGTATATGTATAACCTTTAATAAAAATTTAATTAAAAATTATTTTAATAACAAAAAAAAAATTACGTCTATCTTAAGATATTTCTCTATTATATCCGTTGATTCTGTTCCAGTGCTAATTGGTATCTTGAGAGATGATACAATTATCATTGTGGTTGAGTAAAGTAAAGCAGATATGTTTTTTTTTCTTTTTGAAGTTTAAAGAAAGTTTGAGAAACCAAACAAAAGCAAGTTATGGGGAATCCATATTCCTAAGGATAAAAAAAACGGATCAAAGAGAAGAAACAAACTGCAATTGTAATTGTATGGGAGAGAGGCTGGAAAAAGAAGCTAAGAGAGGTTCAAGGAAGCGAGCTGCTCGGCTGCACCACCTGCAGCAACGCTCCTGAGAACATCCATAGCCTCTGCAACTTTGTCCTTAAGAGCTTCAGGTGACTCCAACAGATGGAGCACTTCAGTCTGGTCCATCTCCAAAAGCATCCCAGTCACTTTGGCTGCAGAATCTGCCTCAAGCTGCTCCACCAACGGGTACAGATTCTCACCTAGCATCTGTATACACACATACACAACAGCAAAGTTAGACACACAACATTATCTATTGGTCTTTTAGAGAATCTCTCACCGTCCTCTGCTGCTCTGGAGACGCATTAGCCAGATTTGAAGCCAAAGTTCCAATAGGTAATGGCATGTTGTTGTTGTTGTTGTTGCCCATGTCATATGAAGGCACATCACCACCACTACTACGCCCTTGAGGAAACCGTAACATCCTACCCCTTGGATGCATCTGATCACCCAAACAGAAAGATCATACGATCAAACTATTATATCAAAGATCATAAGGGTACAGTTTTTTTATTGCAACGGTGAAAGAACCTGGTGCTGCATCATGGGACCTTGCTGATGGGACTGTTGGATCCCTCCAGGGCGTCTTCCTCCTCCAGGACGCTGCTGCTGTTGCTGAACCATAGGCATGAAGTAATTAGGTCCATGCCCCCCACCAGGTCTCATTCCAGGAACAAGCTGCTGTTGGTACCCATACCCAGGCTGTGGCATTACACAAACCACATGTTAGTATTATCCAAACAGTTTTGAATGAATAGAGCTAAACAGAAAAGAGGTTGTAAACTTATAGTGTGACTTAGAAGCACCTAAATAACTGAATTACCAATAGACAAATATCCTGTAAGAGATTGCAGAAAGTACTGATGATTACCTGGGGAGGAATCATGTTAGGAGGGGCCTGACCGTAGAACATTTGTTGTCCAATACCAGGACCACCAGGGGGAAACATCGGCATGCGAGGACCAGCAGATGGCGGCATTGCAACTGGTCTCACTTGGGAAAACTGAGCCTGTTCACATCATGTACACACAGACAAGCCAAAGTGTTAAGTATTTGGTATACCACACGATGGGGTGATCCAAATAGAAGCAAACCTGTAATCTGACTCTTCTGTCTTCCTTCCTCTGTGCAATAGCAACATAGAGTGGCTTGCTTTCCACCATCTTCCCACTCAGATGTGACATCTGTACAAGCATTCCACTTTTAGTAACAATGAAGAGTGTCTTCCCTCACAGATATACTCAACAAGAGAATATAAACTAACTTACTGCTTCTGTTGCTTCTTCAGGAGCTGAGAAAGCAACAAAACCAGACCCTTTGCTTATTCCACTAGGATCCCGCATCACCTTGCAAGATGTAACAGTACCAAAAAGAGAAAACATCTCTTTGAGTTTCTCATCTGAAATGCTAGAATCCAAATTCTTCACATACAAGTTTGAACTCTGAAACTTCTCTGCAGCTTCCTTCAAACTCTGTTCATGACGGACCCTTAGTTCTGTCTCCCTCTCAGACTTCTTCTGAGCTCTACCAACATACCACTCCTTATCATCAAACTTCTTCCCATTGAGAGACTCCACAGCCTTAGCAGCATCATCAGCATTTTCAAAGTTGACAAACCCAAAGCCCTTAGACTTCCCTTCTCCATCTTTCATCACCACAGCACTTGTTATCTTTCCATACTCGGAGAAAGTGTTCTTCAAGTCATCATCTGTAGTACTCTCCGCGAGATTCTTCACGTAGACATTGGTGAATTTAGTTATGTTTGCAGTGGAGTCTCTTTCTTGTCTCCTCAAGAACGGACCAACATACACTTGCTTGTCATTTAGCAACATACCGTTCAGTTTCTCAATAGCTTTCTGAGCAGACTCTTCATCAGCGTATTGCACAAATCCATAGCCCTTGGACTGGCCTGAAGCATCCACTGCTACCTTGCATGACACAATGTTCCCAAAGGTTGAAAATGTATCATGTAGGGCCTTGTGGTCTATGGACAGGTCCAGATTCTGCAAATTCATAACCTGGTTTAGCACCAGAGAGCAATAATAAAACAAACACAAACTGAAGAAAACCAACTTCTTTCACAACTCAAAACAAGATTCAATATTTTCAATGTTCAAGAAATCACATAGAAGATAGGCTTATGCCTGCGCCTAAACCTAAACAAATTATTGATTTATTTTACATATAGTTTCATTAGATATTTTAGTTTTTGAGTTTAAATATAGAGTTGTTTTGATGAATTATAAAAACTACATATATTGACAAAAAAAAGAAACTAGATAAATTTGTGGATTTATAATAATGTTAGTGCTTAACTTAAACAGATTTAGAACAATTTATACCGATTTGGACTAATTTAGATCAATTTAGACTAATTTAAACCCACAGGTTTGAACATTGATGTTTTTCCTTAACAATCATGTTTTCTTACATCAGAGGTAAGGGCAGAGACAAAGAGTTACCTTGATGAAAATGTTACCAGCGCCACTTCGGCGAACACTAGGATCACGATGAGAATACATAACCCTAATAGGTTTCCCATAGAGAGGTATGTAATTCAGTTCCTGGATTGCTCTTGCAGCTGCAAAACAGAAAGAACACAACAGAAAGTAAGTAGCATTACACTGCAGCAACCACATTGCATATATATATAAACATACAAAGGAACAACATTTCCAATAAAGAAGGCTTTACCATCTGGTGGATTGGTGAAGTTAACGTAACCATAACCGAGAGATCTGCGAGTAGCTAAGTCTCTGCAGACTCGAACAGACACCACTTGGCCCATTTGGCTAAACGCATCGAAAAGCTGAGAGTCTGTCACATTGAGATCTAGATCACCAACGTAAAGCGACGTCGTTCCGAACTGAGCTGCCGCCGTAGTCTGAACCTGAGCCATTATCTTTTTTGTTTTTTTTTTCTTCTTTTTTTGGGGATTTTTGATTAACTCTTCCCTCCCCTCTCGTTTATTAGATGACTGAAACCAAACTGAATCGAAGGGACAATGAAGTACAAGGTAAAACCAAACAAAGCTAAACGGGTTTTTTTTTTATCTTTTCGTTTTTAATCTTTTTGTGGGGATAAAAGAGGAGAGGGAAGATGAAAAAGGTAGGAACTTGCCGGCGGCGAAGCCTGCGACGGCGAGTGAGATAAAAAACTGTGGACGAGGGGTTCTAGACGAAACGAGTTGTGAAAGATGAAAGAGAAAGCGTTCTCCTAGAAGCCCTAGTAGATATGGAGTTTTAGGAAGATCTCAGCCGTTGGATTGAGTGTGAAGTAAAACGTAAGCATTTAAGATTTGATCTTCTGAGTTGGTTGGCTTTTGTCGGAAAAAGTCAAAGACTTACGCGCGTGTTACACATTCGCATATCCGATTATTGACCAAGTTAAATGTAATTAGAATAGTGGTATATTTGTAATTTACGATTGTGTTATGTTAGTTACACGCACATTCATAGCTGCACTGGCAATATTATATGATTTGACTAGTGAAAACTATACTTAATTTTTATATAATTCTACGATGGTGTTCCCATGGAATTGCGACAGAAGATTTTTTTATAATGTAATACATAATCGGGAATAAATTATAATTTATACGTTCTGAGAAAGAGTAAGAAGATTTACAAAATATATTTGATTGTTACAGGATTTATTATGTCAACTGCAATTTGAGTCACTTGACAAATCGTTACGCGCAAAAAAAACAAATAGTTTTCCAAAAGCATTACAACACGAATATGATACAAACGAAGCGTTATCCACTTATTTCTAAAGATCTTTCAGTTTTAATACACACGAAAAAGAGGTGAATAAACGGATATAATATAATTACACAATGACTAAAAAAAAGACATTTTAAAGCCAATTCCTTACGGCTTAAGTACACAAATTGTTAAACGACTCAGTAACCAGTTTCCAACTGTTGTTTGATTCACCACCTGACAAAACACACTAACTCTTTTCTAAGCTTCTTGTTGGATTGCACGTCTGAGCCTAAGTCCAGTATCAGCATCTCCCTCACGTCCTATCAAGACCCCACCACCATCTCCTGCAGCATCCTCACTGCTCTGGTTTAGGTTTTGGTTAGCCAAGGCAGCTTCCCCAAAGTTATGGAGCCTCCGACCAATGAGGTAACGGTCATCACGGATGGAGTTGTGAAGGTTTCTGAACCAGACGTGGCATCTCTTTGCACAGAAGCAGAAGAGGCTCACCGAGAGACAACCTATCCAAGCGAATCTGTAGACCGCCGAGTTCACAACTAGTGGATATCCAAGCATTGGGAACACTCCTCTCGCCAGGACGTAGGGAACGCATAATGCTGTTAGCAGTTTCATCACGATAGGGAATACAATCTCTCTCAGTATCCACAACCCTTGAAGCCTTGAGAATCCATCTTCTCTTACTCTCTCAAACTTTGCTCTCCAGCTATCATCCATTATCGGAAGCATATGATCCAACATCACCTGTGATCATTGTCGACTTTATTTTAGTGACAAGATATATACTTTTTATAAGGTAAAAATTGATAACGGGGTAAAAAAAAATTTACCAGTCTAGTCCAGATCTTCAAAAAGATGAGGCCAAGAGCCCAATCTTGATACAGAAGGAAGACAGGGCTTTCATCTACTGGGACTCTCATTGGGACAATCACCAAAAGCTCAAACAGAAGTCCGATTAGTACCGGAATGATAAAAACCTGTTCAGTCACCAATTTTAAAACACAGAATCAAGAGTCAAATGAGTTTGGAGTATCTCAAAAATTCTGAATAGAAAACAACATCAGGAAACCACTTACCCATATGGCTAATAGTACAGAGCTCTTGAAGACAATCCCACACCATTTCCATATTTGGTTAAGCAAGACCGAAGTCCTCCTCGACTTGACATGCTCAATAGCATACCTGCCCCCAGATATGGCAGTCCAAAAGGCATATGTGCCAATAACGAAAGCATATAAATCTACAGATTTAGGAGAAGATTCTGTTAAAATACTGTATCCCTTTGAAAGAATGAAGCACAAGCACAAATTTAACATATGTTTACCATTGCATTTGATCCCATGCGTTATTGGGAGAACTGGGATGGCACTGAATAGAGCACGCCCGAGAGAAACGGGTACAACTATCAATGCTGAATTGAAGAGAAGAAGAGTAACCCATGCATAGAGTAGTAGAAGGACTATCCGCACCACAAAGTTGTACCTGCTAAAAAAATTACGCTCATTTCAGGGTAAGACTCAATGGACGTGATGCACCCAGTCATCTATATATACCAAGCATGCAGAAATTCAAAGCATAAAAAGAAGTTTTAAGCTTAACTTACTCTGAATCAGATTGTTCTTCATCATCCTCATATTCCTCACCCGTGTTGACATTCCCAGCACGGAGGAGATTTCTGTTAGGGTCATCAGCTGCCGGAAGCGCAGCTATAGCCCTGTCAGGTCCACCGGCCTGTAATACCTGTAATCTGTTCTGCCTTCCTGGTTCACCAATTCCATTGTCCTGACCAACGTTGTCCTCTGGTCTTGGCAAGAGGAAGTCTGTTAAACCAAGGGCCCAACCGACGGCGGTGAACCAGCAGCGTAGAAGGGACTTGATTGTGGTCCGAAGTCTGAAATGCTCGATGATGAATGGTATGCATATTTGAAACAGAAGCATGTCGGCCGGAATTTCAGTGAACGGGTCGGATACACTGCATAGATCCGAAGTTAGGAAAGACTTAAAACACAAGATCTCCAAAAACGATCATAAGCCAATATTACTTACGATATATCGAGAGGGAAGATTGAAGGAGCCATCCGAATCGCAAGTTTGACTGGTAAAAACACCAGCATGACAATCAAACTGCCGTACACTGCAACAGATAACAGAACCCTCCGAGCATGCTTGTGTACTGGATCATCAATCAAATCTCGGAATGGATTGTAATTAGGATCTGCAGGATCGCGAAGGAAATACAAAACACCAGGGCGAAGAACCTGCAATTATACAAGAGTGGAAAATAATATTAGATAGCAGCAGAGAGATACCTTTTTCTAGGAAAAAATTATGACCAAGGAAAACAAGTACCCCTCGAAGAAGGCTAACGAAGATGCTTATTTGCAGCATGTACATGATTCCAACAACCCAATGAACAAGTGAGCTTGCCAGTGGAGAAATTGATAGAAACTGTACTCTGTGCGACATTGTTTTACCAAACATCCTTACTGTGCAAACATCTAGCCACCACCCACACATCAGCGGGAAGACTCCAAGCTCGATGACCAAAAGGAAAGCAACTTTAATCATTGTCATCAGATGCCTCATTGCTGCCAAGAATTGTCTAAGGAGGGATGGTACGGCTTCTACCATTGAAGCGATCCCATAAAATCTCCCAACAGTCAGTGGCTCACCCTTGGCATAACGAATCAGTGCAATGATCCCAAGGTAAAGAAAAACCAGAAAGACTATAAATATGTACCCAACAGTCAGGGTTGTAACATCAGATAGCTTTGACGATCCTGTAACAGAACCTTTTAAGAGATCAGCAGCAGCAGATAGAGTACTGTTTGCCCCATTCAATTCACTTCCGTTGACTTTCATCATTTCCGAGAGCTGACCAAGCAGTCCATTTTCTTGGCCCTCGTTAGTCAAATTTGAGACAGAAGTCAACGCACTCTTCAGAGTTGTATTTTCCAATGATGAATCTAGAAGATGCATTGATGCGGTCAGGACAGGGCCTCTAGCAGCAGCAAAAAGCCACGACAAATGATACAATATAACCCGTCCTAATGTGAAGGGCACAAAGATCACAACACCAAGGAATATCATATTGCTCGCCAGAACCTGAGAACAAATAGGAAGATTTTGGTGTGAAGTCAATAGAGAACAAGAGAAAATAGAATTAAGAAAACTTTCAGCTTACAGTAAAGGCATTCTCAACCAAATGAAACACCGGACCCTGCATTCCAACCAGCTCATCAAACGGAACATCTTCAGCACCATCAGCGTCGTCCAAACCATCAAACATTTGCTCAACCTGAGCCTCGAGACGAGCTGCCTGTATATCCAACCTTGCCAAAACATTTTCAGGATTCCTTCTAGCGACCTGACCAGCACCAGCACCCTGATCCCCAGCATCTTCTCCATTCCCCTCTCCAGCAAGATTCCTATTAGCCTGTCCAGCAGGTCTCCTTGCAGCACGAACACCATTCCTCTCGCCATCATCTTCTCTTTCATCTTGTCCCCCCAACTCACGCAAATGCCTAAAGTAATCCCTCAACGAAGTCGCTCCGAGGAAAATGAAGACAATGCTTGCCGAGAGCAAGAACCCATGCAAACAGTCGGTGAGAATCACAGTGGTGGAGATGTGGCTTAAAAACAACCTCTGAGCTTCACCAAAACTCCTTACAAAAGCCAATCGCCAAATCCAGAACGTGATGAAAGGAATAGTGAGAAGCCAGACAGAGAGCACAAAACTCAAACGCAGAAAGAACTGCAGAACGTGGCAAGCTTTCATCGCAATGCCAACTACAAACTCCTGGAAAGGGAGCCTTGTTGGCGCATTGTCAGCATACACAGGTGAGAATGAAAACGGATGCTTGCAAACCTGTAAAGATAAAATTAACAACAAGATTCAATCATGAAATCAAATAATAAATCCATTTCCTTTATTCTGCAAAACAGTAACCCTAATAATCAATTATCATAATTCTGCAAAAATCAGGAACCCTAATCATCTGATTATAAACCTAGCAAGGAAACAAGACCTCGCATTGACGAGCGTTGCTATGATTAAGCCACTGAAGGAGACAATCCTGATGCACAAACTTGATGCTCCCGCTGCAAGCGCAGGGATACCTAAGCGGATTATCCGATTCCCCTGGGTTTCTGCAGATCCTGCAAACGTCCTCCTCATCTTCGTCATCATCAACGTACCTAGACGCCGTAGCCGTCGTAGCCGCGGGATCCACGGTGGAGAAAGCAGTGGGAGAGGCCTGGCTCGAAGCAGAGAGGGAGGAGGATGAAGGAGAAGATGACGACGATTCCGATGCGACCTCGGAAGCTGCAGCGCCAGAGATGGATAGCGATTCCGATTCAGCAGAGGAAATCTCCATGGAGAAATCCGAGCTAGGGATGACAACGAGCTCAGACGGTGGTGCCTGCGGCGGGTGATTTTGGGGGAAACGAGTCGACTCGGTGAGTCTTATGGAAAACGACGAAGGAACCGAGTAGATTGATTGATCTTTATACGGATGGACTAGACCGGGACTAGTAAACCGGGGAATTGACGAAATTGCCCTTCCCTCTTGTATAATTATCAACGGTTTTTGTCGGTTACGCGTCTTTGGTATCTGGGTTTTAGGCCGACGAAATAACAAAAAGCCCATAATAGTTTTTTGGTTAAAAGCCCAAAGTAGCTGAGGCCCAAATATGATTAGCTAAAGAAGAGAGGAGGCATGGGTTCGCTGATCACTACTCTCTCCTGCTCTCCCCCTTTGCGCCATTTCAGAGCTAGTCTCACGTGTTGTTCTTCTGGTAAGCTCGTTTTGCTCTATAAAGTTTCGAACTTTTGATGTGATTGTATAGAATCTATAGATGCTGAAATGGTCGATGGTTTGAGCTTGAGCTTTGTGTTGACTTTTTAAAATTAATCTTGGTGGAGACAACAATTAGTAAGTGTAATACATCTCCAAATGCATAGTGAAATAGACTTACTAGTAGAGTTGTTGCATGGCATGTGTCATTTAACAATTAGTAGTGTAATAATAATATAACTCTAAATGCATATTGAGGTAGACTTTTACTACTAAGAAGTTCTTCAAACAAAGAGGTATAACATATTAATTCAAGTTATCATTACTGATTCATCGTTATAAAACAGTATGTGGAGTTTGGTATTCTTAGTTGATTGTAATGGAACAGAGAAACTTACATGTGTTAGAAATATCAAGTTTTTTCATTCTTAAATCTTCAGGTGAAAGAAACCATCGTATCTCCTGGACCTAAGCAAGGACTCATCCTTCCTGCTACTCCGCTTTCTAAGAGTTCTTCAGGTAAAGACGCAAACACTTGATCGATTCCACTAGCCCTTTTCTTATAAGCTTCTGTTTGTTTTGTTTTGCTAGTTTATTGTTCTAAGTAGGCTCTGTTACTGCGCTTAAGATGGCCTACTGCTCCACGAGTGTATGAGATTTTGATTGATCATTCTTGTTAACTCTTGCAGTGGTAATTACATGTTGTTTGGATTTTCTTGAACTTAACTTTTTTTGTATTCAAGAACAGAATGTATATTCATGTTGTTAAAATTTGGAGGAGTGGTGTCCCGGCTTATAGCTAGAAATGTAAAGTCATCATCATCATCTCATTCTAGTTCTGTCTTTGTAGACAGGATTCTAGTTGAAGAAGATGCAAGGCAAAGACTCTTTGGTGTTGCAGCTTTTTCTCTTGGATTTGGCATCTATTGCACGATCGTGGTATGTATCTCTATACCCTATTGCTAAATGGTATGAGGATTGCTGGATTAAACTGACATATCTAACTTCATTTTGAACACGAATATGAGATGAAAAAACTAGTTACAACTAACTAAAAAGAGTTTTTCAACGTCTTTGATAACTACAAAAAAACTACTAATAAATAGATAAACAAATAATCAGTCTCTCATGTGCTTTTCTCCTCTCTCATCGGGTGGGGTGTGTAGTCTGCGGACGAGTCCTTCTGGATTTCGTTGCTTTCGATTAAATCCTCTCATGCATACAAATCCTGCACATCACACCCTCATATTGTTATTCATATTTTTCAACTCAATAATTTAAAAAAAAAAACTAAACTATGTTTTATGTTTGATACCAGTCCAAAAACATAGTTGAATTCTTGTTTCATCTAACATCCGGAAAATAGATGTCACTGATGAACCACAATATAGTGCACGCTTCTCCAACCCATTACATAACTCTCTAGAAAACACCATAGGTTCTAAACTCGTCTCATGATCTGCAAAAACCTGGAAAAAAAAACTTTAAAAGTTATTATTTCAGAGTTCAGTCAATGCCAATACAATGCAGCAAAAAGACACTTACCTCGTTGGTTTGAAAGTAGGTGCCATTAAGTGGAAAACCTCCTCGCATTGCTGTTCTACAAGGGATCTGTTCATAGCATGTATCAATTGTAAGTTTAAGTTAATAGAGTTGAAAGAATGATTAGTCTTTAAATCAGTTTACCAGAATTGTTCCACGATAAG
Organism: Moricandia arvensis; assembly: GCA_905132765.1. NCBI lineage: Eukaryota > Viridiplantae > Streptophyta > Magnoliopsida > Brassicales > Brassicaceae > Moricandia > Moricandia arvensis. The sequence continues at coordinate 16,953 of CAJHQP010003851.1, read as the reverse complement.
TGTTTGAACTATTTTCTCGTATAGTCCAACAATAAGAACAAGTCTTAGTCACGCAAAGGTTTGTTCCATCTGAGTCACATTTCTTCTTTGGTGGCATGAACGAGTATGACGTTTCACCTAGAAAAAAATTGAATGAAAACTTAGTTTATGCTTATGTGAATGATGATAAAGCTTTGTGTGTTCATACCTGGTTGCCAAAGGGCAAGAAGATATGGGCTAGGATCATCACATTCTCTTCTCTCAAACTATAATACATAACAAAATCATATAACGATTCTAACAAATCGTACAAAAGAGTTGCAAATCTTTAGTATATATACTTACATCATTGAGAAGCTCATGGTTATCAGGAAGCACATAACTGCAAAACAAACAATTAGATAATATATACTCCCATAATATGATAATCTTGCAAAAGTATATTAAAAAAAATACTTACACCACATGTTCAGTTCTTAATCTGTCATAATACTTTGTTTTGCGGGGCAACTTCATTGGAATGCAAGCGTTTGCCTGGGTCATGACTGCTAATGCTTTTGAAATCTCGTCATTAGAACTGTTGAACATCGTCCCACCTTTTATAAATGCATCCACTACGTTTTTCTTCAATGCATCCATGTCGATATCAATTCCAGGAATTGCTGCAGCATTAGAGTGACAAGAACTTCTGCAAGGAGTATCTTCAATGTCTAGTAACTCCGGAACTTCTCTAGTTGGAGAAGATGGAAACTCAACTATTGGTTCACAATAGTTAGTTTGGTTACTGCATTCACTAGAAACAAATTCTTCAATTGAATTTATCTTTGATGTCATCTTTGGATCAGCATCATCATCATGACAATATGAAGTGTCTGACTCTTGTGTCTTTTCTTCAGGACCCTCGAGAAGAACTTTGGAACTGCAAAAAAAAACTGTCAAGTCTTCTTGTTGTGTATATATGGACAATGATAAAGGATCAGTTTGCATAAGAGGTTATAGAGACATGCAGTGACCACCATCATCAACTGATACTCGTATTAAAGTGCATCCTAATGTATTAGGAGAATCATTTTGTGCATGTATTGAAAATGATTCTCAAAGTTAAAGGATAAGAGAGTGTGTAACCTGACATATGCACTTGCAAAGTATTTGCATTCTGATTTCATCGGACATGCATTACAATTAGGAATAACCTTCGTACAGAAAACCTGTAGTTTACAAGATTTAATCCAAGTGAGTACTGATTTGTAATATTTAACTGAATTTTTTCATAAAGAAAAGGTTATTTGTTAGGTACCTTTCCAAATGTTATCATCTGATAATGTAACTCGTACCTATAAGAATAAAAGTATAAGATAATCAAGTACATGTTTATATGGTATTGTAAATTATTAGTTCATTAAAAAATAAATTGAAACTTACAATGTTTCTTGAGAAAGTTTACACAATCTTGGCCAGAGATATTTTTGAATTGAATCCATTGAAGGATACCTAATTGAAAAAAAATTAAAGTGTTAGTTTTTTATACATATATCTAATTTTTTTTTAAAGTATACTTAACTGAAATAACTGATGCAACTGAACACCATCTGGCAAAGGCTCAAGAGGAACCCAACCAAGTCGAACTGCTATACGTCCAACATTTGTGTCAACCTATAAACATCCAAAAGATAGTGGATGTTAAAGATAACAAATAGATATAAAATTTGTAATAATTTATTTTCATACCGGAAATGCTGAATGTTTAAGTCCTAAAAGTCGTACACACTCAGCACTCTTTAACCCTATTCCTTCGATCTCCAATAGATATCTCCTGATAACAAAATATAAAATTTTAATGTCATTTTTCAATAATGAAAACTGAAATAACATAATTAGGACAAACATACTTCACTAAGTCAGAAGGAGCATCTCGAAGCCATTCAAGATTCACACTTCCATTTTGTTTTGCTTCATTGTTGAGAAATTTCTTTTTGAATAGAAAAATATATTAGTGTCTAACCTCTAAAAATAATATATCACCAAAACTTTAGAAAATTATTTTCTTACCAAGATTTTTCTTGCAAGACCATTGTGTTGTCCTCGTTTTATGATGGTATCCGCAAGAACTTGTTGATCAGATAACCTTACATCATTCCAATCAACAGTGTCCATATGTATTGTATCCCTAGATCTTTCTTTTGTGTAGATTTTTCTCAAACCCTCCCAATCAACTTTCTCATCCTCCATGATACCTGTTTTTTTGTTTTTTCTTTTTGCATCTTTTTCATGTTGCTCCATATTTTCTTGTAAGGAGACGGATCCAAGTGAACTTTTAGCATCATATTTCTCCTTCGGAATTGGTATTTGGCCATCACCAACTAAGTTGTTAACCTCTTGAGGTTCATCGATGAAATATCCTAAGTTTTCCGAACATTCCTTTGCATCCACTGGAAATTTTGCAGCAACACTCATGAAAGCATTGCTGTTAAAATAATAATTAGAGCAAAAAAGAAAAATTCACCTCAAGATTTTGTAAAGTAATTCAGATTTTACCTTGAAAGATAGTCAGAAACATTTTGTGTCAAGAAAACTCCAACCACTGAATCAACAACTGATCCTTTCCACTGTTTGAATTTTCTATTGCCTGCAACAATAATATTACATGTGATCCATAGAATTAAAATTCTAAAAATAATGTATCTAGACTCGTTTTTAATATTAAATAAATAAGAAAAATGTACCTTGTAGAAAATGCATCCGGTTAATAAAATGTTCTATCCGGCTTTGAAAGATCTTTCGTTCTTCTTTCCACTTGCACTTTGTCTCGTCCTCGTTCACATGTGATCGGTCTGGAAGATCGTTCTCCATTAATAACTCCCACTCTTTAATGGTTTCAAGATCGAGAATCACTTTCGCATTAACCAGTTTTTTCTTTGCTTTGCCCAAAGATGTTACTCTTTGATTGAGGTTTAGTTTGTTCATCTCTTTGATTAACTTGGCAACATCTTTAGCTTTCTTCGTAGACTCTTCAGGCGTTATGTAACTAACCGACTTTGCAAGTGTATCTGCAAAACAATTAATAATGTGTAACCAAATCAACCACCCAACGAGATTTATATATTATCACATGTTCCCTTTTTAAAAGGTTATGAATCATGAATACAAATTTTTACAGTTGAAAATAATTTATTTCAAATTAAAATGTTAATCCATGTAATTATTATTTATCCTACATATATATACTTTTTAATGTTCAGTTGTTTTATACATATATATATATATATAAATATATGTTACTACCGTATAATAGTTTTTTTAACATTACTACTAATAGTGTAGTAGTGATAGTATTCAAAAGCTAGAAAATCATACTTCGTATAGTTAATTCTTCTAGTTTTTATTGTGAAACTATTATTTCAAAACAAAGTTTAAATGAAGAATGATAGCACGTGTAGTGAAAAATCAAAATTATATTTTCTGTAAATCTAAAAGAAAATATGGTTACCTTCTATGTGTAATGGAACGTCTGCTAGAGATGAAAGATTGTGCTCTTTTTGATAATTTAATTGTAAAATTAAATTCTTCACAATATCTTTCATTTCTTTGTTGCGTAATTTTGGTGCAGCACAACTTGATGACGTTGTGAATATACCTGTAAAAACAACATATAAATAATATAACCAGATATAGTAGAGAACGTATCAGATTTTATTAAACGTGTGATAAATTGTATAAAAACTAATTACCATTAGTTTGAACTGCAACATCTTCATGTCCATTAATTTTCTCATGTTTTTTGGTTACAAGTTTGCCAACTTTCTTAGCTTTTTTCAAGTGTTCCTTCGAGCCTATAGAACAAAGAAGTCACAAAATCATATAAAACTGGTATGCGCAAAACCATTATCATCTACTCCTTTTAAGAATTAAAATAAAACTCCCTAGAATAAACACATTAAAAAAACATTTATGAGAAATAAAAGTCATTAATTACCAACTGTTATTTTCTGGTTAGAATGCATCAAATTCAGCTTTGGTGCTACCATCTTTATATCTGTCAAAAATAAATAGATAAACAAATTAAATAGATATGTAACAAAGATACTTCAAAGATAAACAAAAAATAGTTGATTACCTGTCTCGCTCGGATGAATATCTACCGATGATAAAGTTTCCTCTAGACATTCAAAACACAAAGCAAGTCTAGTCCATCTAATCATATTCCTTTTACGATGAGACCTTTTCGAATATTTTTTCCAAATGGGCATAGGAAACGAGATGGGCGATATCAACACATGAAAATTAGTTCTACGAAGTGGAGTCTTCCTCTTTTTACCCTTTGGAAAATTAGGCATGGAACATTCTTGTTTACTAAGCTCAAGACCAAGACAACTAGAACTTATCTCTTCATCCAATGGCAATGTTCGAGCTACACTCTTGTTTACTTTGTTTTTTCTTCTCTTTGGGAAACTCTGCTTCTCTGGAGTTCGAAGCTCAAATATATCTTCATCTTCATCGTCTTTCTCTTTTTTACTCCTTTTCTTAGATATAGTTCTCATTCTAAGATTAATAGGATTCCTTGGTTTTTTGCCATCTTCCATAATCATCGGTCTATGGAACCTCTGTTTCTTGGGTATCTTTTCAGAATAGTTCTCCTTTCCTTCTCCATTAACATATTGTGAATCATCTTTCACCAAATAAAAACAATCATAAACAAGATTACTTCATGTATTGACACTTTGCAGCAACCTAAAATTATACTGCTGTTTGAAAAGCTACACAAAAGTTTTTTGAAAATGTGTTTTAGCCTAGATATATGATTTTTTTACACCTAAAATGACTAATAAAATAATTTAAACCATAAGATTTATGTTAAAGAAATTATTTACCTTGAAGAATTGTTGACTTAGCATTTTTTTCTTCTTCTGAGGTTTTCTTCCCTTGTGTGCTATGGAGACTTTGTCGATCAACTTGTACCATCAAATAAAAAAAGTGTAATAAGTAATTGATCTATACTATAGATAACATCAGTTTGAATACAATAATTTTTATTTTTTTTACCTTTGAAATTTTCTGGTTCTTCACTCTTTTTCACAAACTCCTCTTTAGTTGTATTGTCTATGTTGAAATTTGAAGAAAAATCTGAACTCACCGATTCAGAAATATTAATCTTCTGTGAAGAAGTTGTAGAGTCATCAACGCTTTGTAACTTATTGAGCAGCTTATGAAACTTTCTTCGAACATAGAATTTAAGTGGCGGTTTAGGCTTAACGGGTGTTTCTTGAACAACCAAACCAGAAACCTGGTCTGGATCTTGTGAATTTTCCATTCTTGTCTCCTGTAACACATACATTGATTAGAGAACTTTTATAGAAGTCAAATTCATTATAATTTGAACTAAAATTCGGTGGGATTACAAGAGTACTAGACGATCACTACCTCTAATTATGGTTTAAGGATAATTAGAGGCAGAATTAAAACTTACAGTATACTCTGAGGCAGAGATGTATATGAAGCACACACACGATGAGGTATTTTGAACTTCCGTCGACTTCACAGGCAAGAGGGAGAACCGTCGGGGGAAAAAAGTATAATAATAGATGAAAAATAGGCAAACACGGTGGTCGCTTATATTTCTGTTGAGAAAAAAAGGTTATTTTCCTTTTAATTTTTGAATTTAAAGGGTTTCTCCATATTTTGATAACGAGAGATAATTATGTTAAAGATTTTAAACTTTTTTTTAAAAAGTAGAATATCTGAAGTTATCATAGATTTTATCAATTTGAAAGAACAAAAATTAAATATGTAGAGATTTTCCTAGATTCTTGTGGTTATTTATTTATGTTAAGAAAACTTATCAGAAAAAAATAAATATTGTATTTTTGAAACGGAAAGCTAATTTTTTTTAAATACTATACAAAATATTTATTTTCAGCAGCTACTTTTGTTCAATCAGTTGGTTCATAGGTACTAGGGACTCTTATGTTATTTTCTTTGTAGATTCCTCTAGTAGAAAACATCATTGTTTTAAAAATCGGTTTAGACGACACCTAGCATCTATTTATTCGATAAATCAGATATAAATAAAATAATTATTTTAAATTGAACTTTTTTATAAAATTTGTTTAGGTGTTCAAAAAATTGGCTGAGATGCACACCTAAACAATAATCCTAAATAACACGTCTTACAACCGCCTAAATTTTTAGAACATTGGAAATTATTATGGACTTTTGTCTATTGATTGATTATGCATAAGTTCAAGTTTATTTAGAAAATGAGTGATCCTTTCTTTTAGATGTTGTATCATATATATAGTGAAAAAACAAAACAAGAAAGGTTGAAAACATTATTTTTTTTGTTCACAAAGAAAGCAAAAACAAATGACAATGGAGAGATGTTACTTAAACAAAATACAAAAGGATTGTCCACTTTGGTTGGTGAAAATGCGTTTGAAAGATAATCAAATCAATTGATCCGACGGCAGATAGTGATTCCATCACCAACAGGGAGCATGCATATCTCGATCCTAGGGTCAGCAGCAAGAGCCTTGTTCAGCTCAAGAACAAAGTCTCTGTAGTAACGAACGTACTTCCTCATCGGTGCATCAGGAGGTGCCACGACAGAGCCGTTCCATAGAGTGTTGTCGTAACCGATCACTCCTCCAACTTTCACAAGATCGATCAAACGTTTATGGTAGTTGATGTAGTTGTCTTTGTCAGCATCAACGAATATGAAGTCATATGTTCCATGGTTCTTCTCCTGCACCATACCACACACGATAATTAAGTTACTCCCTTACATTAAAATTTATCTAAAGAAGAAGAATGGTTACGTCAGCAACGAGTTCATCAAGAACAGGAAGAGCAGGGCCTTCCTTGAAGTCGATCTTGTGAGCGACGCCAGCTTTCTCGATGATCGGCAAACCCAACTCGTAGTTCTCTCTGTTAACGTCCATAGCCAGAATCTGGAGATAAAAAGATTAAATTTTTAGCTCCATTGAACACAGAAAAAAACAGAGGAATAACACAAAAACAGAGGAATAACACAAAGAAAACAGAGGAATAACACACAAAAAACAGAGGAATAACACAAAAAACAGAGGAATAACACAAAAAAAACAGAGGAAGAAGACAAAAACAGAGGAATAACACAAAAAAACAGAGGAAGAACACCAAAAACACAGAGGAATAAGACAAAAACAGAGGAGAAAGAAGACAAAAACAGAGGAGGAAGAAGACAAAAACAGAGGAGGAAGAAGAAGTTTTACTTTGCCGTCGTCGGGGAGAGCAAGAGCGGTGGCGAGGAGAGAGTAGCCAGTGTAAACACCGATCTCCATGGTGTTCTTGGCGTTGACGAGCTTGATGAGCATGTTGAGAAACTGACCTTCATCTGCAGATGTTGTCATTATGTTCCAAGGGTGTTTTGCTGTGACTTCCCTGAGTTCTTTCATTGACTCTGGTTCTCTTGGATACACACTTGTCTCCAGAATATACTGCATGCGTTAAGTTTAATGTTAGGATTAGATTATTGAACCGAAGTTAACCAAAGAGTTTTTGAAATGAAACCGGACCTGGTAGAGTTCGTCGCTTTGTAAGAGACTCTTGTGACCGACTTCTTGGTGACGGAGATTCTGAGATTGCTTGTCTTCTCCACTGGTAGTAGATGTCTTCGTTGTCTCTGCTGTTGTCGTCGCCATCTCTCTCTCTGTATTTGTTTGCTTTTGCTGAGACTGATGACGAATGTGTTTTTTGGGTGGTTCATCCACACAAGTGTATATATAAAGGAAGGGTAAAGCGAGACCGGTTTGAACCGGGTTAGTTATATCCGGTAGAACCCGGTACGGGGTTGGTGAAAGTCTCCTTCCTTCCTAACACGCAAATGGTCAGTCGCTGTCTAAAAATGGGTCCCGTCCAGTCCACTGGTGGGGCTTCAGACGCACTTGCGGTTTTAGGCCATGATGAAGGGGATTCTAGGGCATGTTTATTGGGAGTTTCTTAGCAAGGTTTCTTAACTTTTCTAAGAACCGTTTCTTAACTTTTAACTAAGAAAACTTAAGAGACGTCTTAAATAAGAGACTTAAGAGCCGTCTCTTAAACAAAAAAAAATTTTTGAAAAAAAAAACCAAAAAACGAGTCAATTTAAGCTAAGAACCCCCACTTAAGTGGGTTTCTTAAGGTGTGGGGCCCATGAACAGTGTAAGGATCGGTTACAAAAACTATAAACTAAGAACCGGTTTTTAAGAGTTTCTTACACTGTTCACGCGCTCCACTGACACGAATCGACTCGTGATTGATTCACTTAAAAAGAAACTAAGAAACCCAAAATTTAAGGATGTTTAATTTAGAATAGTAGTATTTTTTGGTGTGGTTTGTGACAAGTGAATACGTTTTTTTATGTGCATTTATTATGAGTCAGTTGCATGCTTGCTGCCAGATACTACTCGTAATATGTATTTATTATGTCTTCATTTCATTCTATAATTACACAATATTATTCCAAAAGGGAGTGTGGCGTGATTGAGAATTTTACACTGGATGTAGCCATGAATATGAGATTTATTTTAAACTAATTAAAAGTACACATAAACAATTAAAAAGAAAGAAGAAAATGAGGAGACTTGGTGAACAGAGAAGAAGACCAACCCGGGGGTAATAAAGAGACATTCTTGGTGGATCCAACAACTCTGCTTGGTCTTTGTAGTAGGTGAACGTCTTCTTGGTGGAGGAGTTCCTTAGTAATCATTATGAATACTTTGAATATATACTACAATAAAGAGACATACGAATGAGATTATTTAGTACAAGGAATGACGCTTTTCGTATTTATACAATTGGTTTTGGGTAGATTTAATGATTTCTCATTTTTCCCATAAACTATCCTTTGTCAAAAAGTGAGATGAAAAAACTAATCGTGAGAGAAAATTCACTTTGTTTAGAGAAAGTTCATTTAGGTTAGAGAAAGTTCACCTAGATTAGAGAAAGTTCTCTCTGTTAAATTAGATGGCGTTTAACCTAAAATAAACTGATGATAAGTGTATTGATCTATTTATTTTATATACTAATAAAGATATCATCCAATTTCGAATGTGAGAGATTTTGTCAATATGCTCATTTGAGATGATAACTCTTTGAACGTCAATCTCGAAATGTCCGGATAAAGATCGATGGGCCAACTATGGTCCAAATCGATGTAGATTGAGTTTAACTGTGTGGATCGGACTTTGATATCACTTTAAGTTAGATTATCTTTTAACTTATAATCAATCACTGATCAGTGAATTAATTTAGATCTCTTATATACTACTAAAAATCTCTTATAACTTATGTTATGGAAGATTTTGTCAATATTATTGAGTTCACTCAGTTCGGGGCATCAAGAACAAGCAAGAGACTGTTTAATGTTGATAGTGCCATGCTTGAGATGGGTCATAGAACAAAACATAATCAAGATAAATGAGGTCGAACGCCTTGGAAATCAAGCTCAATATATCATGTTGTCAGGGTCATGGAAAATTCTCACGTTCTTCACACAATTATGAATTTTGTTGAAACATACCCGTACAAAAAATTTTGAGAGTTAGTTTACCTCTTAATATATCACTAAAATTAACCTACTGTGAATTAGTCAAATATAAATATTTGTGATTGTTTTGTTTTTACGGATACTACATATTAGTAATTAATAACAAACCAAATCAAATTTTACTGATATTTTTAGCTTTATTGGATCCAATCGATGTTCGCATTCATTTCATTTTCATGTTAATTCGGTTTTCTTGTGGTCGTTAAATTATAAATAGAAAATTTGATAGAACTTAGATGATATTTTATTGATTGATTTATTTTTTTATTCATATAACTGAAAGTACATATAACTATAAATGATTAGTCATGTAAGGTGCACATTGGATATGGAAGAATCATATTGAGATCTAAGATTACCTTGGCAGCAACATTCAACACTACCATCATCGTTTTTGAGGCATATCCCATTTACATATCCTTCATGTATGCATGTTGCATTGCATTCCGGTGTGCTATAGCATTTCATCCCACAAAATTTGATTTCTCCTATTTGATTCATAAAATATGTGTAAATATTGTATGTATAATAATGGCCAATTTACCATTTTAAATTATGTATTGTAAATACCCACACATTTTTGTCTATTGTTTTTGACTCAATATATAAAAGCATCTAGGTTTTTAATTACTTATATAATTATAAATTTTAATCTTGAATAAATAAATATATTACCTGAAATTTTGGGTATGCAGACCAGAGAAAACACCATCAGTGAGGATAAAAAGAATTTTTGGTTGTCATTGGTTGCAAATTTTTTTTGTCTTTGAATATTTTTAGATCTTACTAAAGAAAACAAAACCAAAAACAAAGTTTAAAATTAGTAAATCAAGAAGATTTTTTTATATGAAATTTCCAGTAAAATTTAGAATATTTATAACATATTTACCTTTTCTTTATGAATTTAGTATATGGGAGCCGGATTGTTTCATCTTTATGTGTTTATATAGATAATACACAAACATTTTTGGTCAAAGTCTATATGTTTAGATTTAAAATTAATACTCTATTATAAAATGAATAATATAATAATGAATGAGTTTCTAAAACAAAAAGAGATTTATTTGATAATTTAGGAAGGGGTGACTGACTTATTGAATTTAAGAGAATGCATTCCAATTCTATTAAATTCGTGTTAAATGACAATAACTTTAACATTATATAAAAAATGAACAAGATCACAAATTAATTAATTCAGTAACAAAAGTATATTAAATGAATTGACTGCAAATACTTTATGCGATATCATATGACTTTAGCCGAATTCATAATATACATAATTGAATAATAGTAGAAGTTAATGGAAATTAATTCTTTTAAATTCATTTAAGTTTTCTAATTGAATGGTAGTTACAAGTTACAACTAATCATTTAAAATAATCATCTTTGTACTCGTTTAGCTTAAACCCTTATAATTAATTACTGAACGAATTATTATTTTAATGTCTTGATTCAAAAAAGTCAACACGCCCGGTGGGATTCGAACCCACAATCGTCTGATTAGAAGTCAGACGCCTTATCCATTGGGCCACGGGCGCCTTGATGATCACATAACTAAATATCTCTAATTTAATAATACAAATAGTTCCGAGTTAACAGATAAGACGCTCACTCTCTCTTCGTCTAGCTGCAGTAAGCAAACGTCATTCTGGTCTTTTGAGATTTTAGCTTCCGATGATAGCTTCGCTGAGTCCATCTTTAACAGAGCCAAGGCTCATCTCTACAATGGGTTCTGTCTCAGCGCTTGTTGCTCCGTGTTTGTATTCAGTCTCTTTGATTCATTCACCAAGGAAGACCCGAAACTTACGACTCAGAGCTTCTTCGACGTCATCGAAAGATATCATCGATGTTGACGTCGTGCCAATTTCCAAAAAGGTTTCTCCTTTACATCTTTTAAGAATCTAAAGTTCCCACCTTTGAGACGAAGATTTGATTATAGGTGCTTGTTCCAATTGGGTATGGTACGGAGGAGATAGAAGCTGTTGTGTTAGTTGATGTTCTACGGCGAGCTGGTGCTGACGTCACTCTTGCCTCTGTGGAGCAGAAGCTTGAAGTTGAAGGGTCATCAGGGACCAAGTTGCTTGCTGATGTCTTAATCTCTAAATGTGCTGAACAAGTTTTTGATCTTGTGGCTTTGCCGGTATGTTATCAGACATTACTTACAAACCTTCTGCTGTTCTGCTTTGACTGATTTTTCAAATTGTGAATGAAGGGAGGTATGCCTGGTGCTGTTAGGTTAAGAGACTGTGGAGTTTTGGAGAAGATCATGAAGAGACAAGCTGAAGATAAGAGGCTATACGGAGCTATATCCATGGCTCCGGCTATGACCCTTCTTCCATGGGGGCTTTTGACAAGAAAGAAGGTATAGTTCAGATGGTTTGATATCAGTTTTTTGATTCCTAAACTTGGTGTAGTTCATTGTGCAAGACAACAGGACATCCTGCTTTTTTTGGGAAGCTGCCTACATTCTGGGCTGTTAAGACAAACATTCAGATCTCAGGGGAGCTTACAACTAGCCGTGGACCAGGCACTTCTTTTCAGTTTGCTCTTTCCTTGGCTAACCAGCTCTTTGGAGAAACCACATCCAAATCGCTTGAAGAGCTTCTGGTCTTTGACCTTACTCACTTGTATCATTCTTTTCTTTATCCATCTTGTTATGTAACACTCTTCTTATTTCTCCAGCTTCTACGCGATGGATACCAGAATCCTAAGAGGGAAGAGTTTAATCGCATTGACTGGTCTCTAAACCACACACCTCGTGTAAGTCACCATGTAGCTATAACCAATGCATTTCCATGTAATTTCACGAGATGAGAATATGATGATAATAGTTTCTTTATCTGTGGAGTGCTGTTTTAGCTGATAATCTAATGATGTTAACTAAATTCAGGTTCTTATGCCGGTAGCTAATGGATCTGAAGAGGTTGAAGTGGTCATTATTGCAGATGTTCTTAGAAGAGCTAAAGTAGATGTCACTGTTGCATCGGTTGAAAGATCCTTGCGGATTACGGCATCCCAAGGCACCAAAATTGTCACTGACAAATTGATTGGTGAAGCTTCTGAATCATCATATGATCTAATCCTTCTTCCGGTAAGACATCAAGATCATTAGAGCTATATTCATGTTTATTACATGTTGAGTAACTTTTGATGTATGGAACTTCCTAGGGAGGCCATGTTGGCTCAGAACGTCTACAGAAGTCCAAAGTTCTCAAGAAGCTACTCAAAGAACAACAAGAAGCTGGGCGAATATATGGAGCTACTAACTCCTCATCTACTGTCCTGCATAAACACGGTTTACTCAAGGTAAGTTGAAGTTTTTTTTTCTTTCCTAGATATGAGCAAAACACTGTACATGATTTGAATCCTATTGCAGGACAAGAGAAGAGCTGTGTATGTTTCAGACACAGACGGGCCTGCGAATGACCAAATGATGGAAGGAGCAGAAGTTGTTATAGATGGAAACGTGATTACAAGTTTGGGGCTCGCAACTGTTACTGATTTCTCTCTAGCTATAGTTAGTAAGCTGTTTGGACATGGTAGAGCAAGAAGTGTTTCAGAAGGGCTTGTGCATGAGTACAGAATGAATATGAAAGCATCTTGATCAAGATACACAATTAGAAGATGTCTCCACTACTGATCCTGAATCTGGAGAGTATCTACAAAGAAATTTTGCCATTTATGTTAGTTTTGTATAAGATTTTGTATTACCAGTTTGAGATTACAACATGATGCTAAACTTGATGTTTCCATCAACTAATCACTCTCTCTTATGCATTGTTGATTCGGTCCCAAATTAGTTATTAGTCGTTGAGAAAGTGGTCCACGCAAGTAATATATGCTACAAGACAAATCCACTCTGGTAAGTTCACAAAGATGTTCAAGACATTGACACGTCCTATAAAGCAACATCAAGATCCATTACATCAGGAAGATAAAACCAAAAGATGCTTCACGAAAGCAGAAGAAAAGAGTGTTGATCTGTCAAATCGGCCACACTTCATTACCTACAATCACCCCCACAGAAACACCTGCCTAAGATACGTACAAAGCTAGTTTCTACTTTCTGTGTTGTTTCTATAACTTATGTGCTCTTTGTTGAGCTCCTTGGCCGCCTTCATTATAAACTCTCTACCAAGGTCCCGTCAATGTCCTTCGCAGGCATTGCCTTTTGCATCCCCATGGCTTACGCATTGGCTCCAGAAGCTGCAACAATAAAATGAAATAATCTCTGTTAGATATCAAAACCCGTGGGACCAGTCTTGAAAAAGACATTGGTACTGTGCTTAATGTTAAGATGTGATGTTACGAGAGACAGCACCTGTTTTTTCTGCTTTTCCATGATTTCAACCTGCATGGAGCATTTGGTAAACGGGTCAGATCAAATGAAGAAAATATAAAAGTATGTCTCAATTGAAAAGCTTGAGAGAGGAAGAAGCGAGACACACTTGTTTCCTCTGCAACTCTTCATTCTGCTCTTTCAGTTGTGCAACCTCTGCCTCCAACTCCAACGTATAAGCCTGCCAAGGCAGCGAAATGAAAAAGCTAAATAACTATACTTATAAGGTTTTAATCTCCAAGATTTAAGTGGACACTCACTTGCTTGCGAGCACGGGATCTTGCAGCTGATTCCCTATTCTTAATCATCCTTTTTTGCCTCCTCTCAATCACTTTCTCCAGGACTGCGCCTGTTTTTCTTACACGACCAAACATGTAAGAAACAGGTGACAAAGATGTATCCATGGTGCTCTTTGGAGTCAGATCAGGTGACATCTGGCTTCCAGGAGATACTGCTGCAACCGTAACACCTGTTTTAAAATCAACAGCTTGAAGAAGGTTGTTGTTCATAGGCCGGTCCCGAACTCCAAGAATTGAAGGCTTCACTTCCTGAAGCCAAAAACAAACCATGGTCAAATAAACTAAAACATAATGGCAGATACAAGACCAGCTTAGTCCTCAAACATGAAAACGACATCTAATAACATATAGTCAGGTTCTTAGTCACCTGTGTTGGAGGTTGAGAACGGTTGACCAAATCACCAGTGTTAGAAAAAGCGATAGTGGTCTGTTTGGGAAAAGCTACATCCTGCTTCTGTATCAGTTGTTGCGGCTGATGCACCTTCTGTGGCTGCAGTGGCTGAGTTTGAGTTGTCATCAGATCCGGTCTCACCATACCTCCATGAAGCTGGTTAGTACCAAACCCATTACGAGCTGAGCTCAGACCTGCATCACTTCCAAACCCAAAGAACCCAACATTGAAGTTATCCACCCTCTCCACCCTTTGAGGTTCTTCCCTAACCACACCAGCTCTCACCAAGAACTCCTCCAAAGTCATCTCTCCCAACGTTTGTTGCCTCTGCGGAACTCCACTTGCTCCTCCACCATTACCTACACCATCTCCAAAGTCATCCTCCTTCATCAGCTCCTTCCAGACATCATCAACCCTTTTCTGACTAATCGTACGAGGCAAGGTAAGTGACCCTTGTCTCTGCAAACCACCACCACCAACAACTTCTCCTCCCACACAAACAGACAAACCTCCATTGTTGTTACCAACAGTGTTGTTGAAACTTGTGTTGTATCCCATCATAGATTGGCTCTCCTCAGCTGTCCAAATGTTCTTCAAGAGCTCGTCCATGTTCATGGACCCAAAGTCCTTCCCAATCCCACCACCCCATGAGTTCTGAAACTCATCAAAGGTTAACGAGAAAACAGAGTTCTGTCTCGTCAGAGGAACACCAGTTCCTCCTAAAGCTGGTTGCTTTGTCTCATCAACGAAGTTAAATCGAGAACCCATCTTCTAAAAATTCAAGCTTTGGATCCTTCAAGTAAACAAAACAAATAAAAATCAGATCTTTAATCAAATTCGAAACAGAGCAAAGAGTGAAAACAGAGGAGGATCTCAAATAATTCTCCAAAACACCCAATCATAAGCTTATATTCGGCGGGAAAATTCATGATTCTGATCCAATCAATGAATCTGAAACAAGAAACCAATCAGTGAAAGTTTTTTATTTTTTCCTTACCTTCAAATTTTTGTTATTTAAAAAAAAAAATTCTCGATATTTCCTTTTTAAGAAAGAAAAAAAAAAACTGATAGGATCTGAGAGGGAGGGAGCGACATGTGTCCAAGGCGTGACACTCGTCGTGATATAAAGGAGGTTCCGACTGTTTGGGCTCAGGGATTACTTTATTCTCGATAAGGTATTAAAAACACGTTGACGTCAGATCGTGCGTGAGCCAAAGGTATTGGACAACGTGGTCCAATGAGAAACGCTGCTTTTTTTCCTAAAGTCGTTATCATTCGTTTACGATTCCCACGAATAGGAATTCGCAAAGTGTAAGGATGCTGGCCGTTAGATTTTCTAATTGCCCATAGTGGTAATGAAATGAATATTGTTTTTTCTTTGTAATAAAAAATGAACATTGTAGTTTGCCGGATGATTTATTTGGTAGACGACATATTATCCAAAATCAGGTCTTTTCGGCTAATATATATTTCAAAACGATGTATATTTTAAAATTATTATATATGTTATTAAAATTATATATTAAATTTTAATTATAAATATATTATTTATTTATTATAGTTAACTATTTTTATAATTTTATCCAATCATAATCAAATAATTATATTAATTTTATTTCTTATTCTGAAATTTAATATTATTACTTAATAAAATGTATTAAAATATATAAAAATAAGTTTTAAAATAATTATATTCTAAAACATGAATCATTGAAATGGAGAAAAACTGAATTGGATGGAGTGTTGATAAACAATTGTTGATACTTAAACTTCTAAATATAGTTATTGACTTGATATACTATATTAACAATATATATATATATACATATTAGAACCACCTTTAATTTCATCATCCATCAATGGAGTTTTGAAAGGAAGTAAAACAAAACAACAACAAAAATACAACGTTATTCCTCCATGTTATGGATCGCATTATTTTGGCAAATCAACCGTGGAGTGATCTTAATTAACATCATGATTCACTACTACAAACTACAAAGATGCGTACACAAAGTTATAAACTATACCAACAATCAGAAAAAGAGAGAATGTTATAAAATTTAAATATGTAAATAAATTATTATACAATTCAGTATTTTTGTATATAAAAGTAGAGGAGGGAACGGGTGATCAGTTCTGGAATCTTTATCACGTTTGCTGCACCTACAAGGGATGGACATTTGCCACGTGGCGCACTCAACGCCCTCGTAAAGTATTAAATGGAACCAACAAAACATTATAATAATATCAAGTATTGGTGTCCCATTACTCACATAACCCTTTGTGTTGATCTTCACATGTGATCTTCTCTTTAATTTATTTCATTACCTTTTGTTTATTAATGTTCCTTCACTGTTATGGACTCTTATCCTTGACTCGGTAC
>CAJHQP010003850.1:0-61802 GCA_905132765.1 Moricandia arvensis | reverse complement strand
GTGTGTATTAACCTATATCTTAGGGCTGATAAAGCTTGATAGGATGGACAGTTTGGATGAAGTAAGATGATCTTCATACAGGCTGGAGACAGCCTATGCACCTTTCCAATGATCAGTCCAAATTCATCCCTTGCCTTTTCCAGTCTGGATAAGCATCTAAATCAGCATATTATTCTTATCCATTTCAACCCAAACCTCCACTTGCCTCCTTATCTTCAAATGGTTACAAGAGAAGTGCATTGGTTCGGTTTAAATTTATTAAACTGAAGTCAATCTCAAAACTGCACAATTTCTCGACCGTACAGACAGTGTACGGACTATCCGTCCGTACACCTGAACCCGGAATTTGCACATCGCCCAAACTCACCCAAAAGTCGAACCAGGAAGTGTTTTGGGTCAACTATGTACGGTCGACCTTAATTTTGCACATTTCGTCCAATGGCTCCCAAATCTTCCCAAACACTTCCTCCTTGATCATAAGCCCTTCTTGAACCTTTTCCTTGCTCAACATAAGCTTATGGACCCTCTTTAAACCTTGATCACACTTCTAATAGGTTTTGGCCCTAACTTTGCACATGACCTTTAGTGGTCCATTTCTCTCTTCAGGTTTAACAAAACTGACCCGAACTTTCCAAATCATTATATTTCTTGTGCAACATAATCGTTTTGTACAAACTTTGCACATCATTATCTTTGCATAATCTTTGCACAGATGACTTGATCAAACTCACTGATGCTTCCTCCTTCTTCATTCCAACACTCCCCCTCAAGCTTGACGATAGGAGATCCTTGGACAAGCTTGGAACCTTGAAGAAGCTCCCTCATTAAAAACCTTAGCCAGAAAACCCATTTAGGACAAAACCAACTAAGGAAAAGAGTTGAGATCAACAAGGCCTGGGGATTGGCCAATGAGCCTAGGGAATTCACATAACTCTTGGTGGAGTCCTTAGGCTCGGGATTGTGGCCTTACTTGTGGTGCAAGCGTGAGCTCCACCACTTGCACACACCATCATCTTGGAACTCTTCTTAAGGCCATTTGTGTCTCCCCCCTCTTCTGGCTACTCACCATGTTGAAAGGACTTAGGGAGCACCATCTTGTGCTACAGAGAGCTCCAAATACCTATAACATAATGCATAAACAGTTGCATCAATTCTCAAGCCATAAACCACTCAAACTCTAACTCAAAGAATGAAATTGTTACTTCCCTTGCATTTGATGTGATGAGAATGGTGAGGGCTGTCTTTTGGACACTAGGATCCAACATTTGAACTGATGTGAGGGAATGGAAGACTTGGAACTTTAGGATTTCTCACCATTATCCCTCCTAAACCTTGATCCGGAGAGTATAGGTGAAGGACCAAACTTGGAAGTGAGCAATACTGAACTTGAAACC
This sequence comes from Moricandia arvensis, assembly GCA_905132765.1. Lineage (NCBI taxonomy): Eukaryota > Viridiplantae > Streptophyta > Magnoliopsida > Brassicales > Brassicaceae > Moricandia > Moricandia arvensis. Next base: position 60,408 of record CAJHQP010003850.1, on the reverse strand, counting down.
GGAGCACAACAGTACCAACACCTGTGCTTAAGCCAACTGATCCACCCTTGATCTCTTCTTCACTGCCTTAAATCACCAGTCTTCCCTGTTTGTCTCTTGAACCAGGAGCGTAACAACCAAACAGCATGCACTTAAGTCAACCGGTTCTACACACAAGCTGTCTCTCCATGGTCAGGAATATATATAATGTGTAGGCTCTGAAAACATGGGCAAAGCCTTCTTCTTTTTCTCAGATTGGTGATGGAAGGTGAGCATCTCTTGTGTACCTGAACATCACTCAAACTCCAGCAAGAATTATATTGGAGTCAAAAACGGTTATCTCAAAATCAGCGGCAAATACTACTTTTTCTGGGAAACATGTCGTCGTATCCATTCAGCAACCGTCACGCAAATCATGTCGCCCATCAGGCAAAGCAGATCGGTTCACTTCGCCCTACAAGAGAGGTGAACCACGCACGGTTCACCGCACCCGTCCGGCGAAGTGAACCGCACAAGGTTCGCCTTGCCCGCCAGGCAAAGTGAACTAGTCCCCTTCAACCAACAGGCAAGGTGAACTAGTCATAATGCGTCCTTTGGACGTTCAGCAAGCTGAACTAACAAACCTACATAAAGACCTCTGTACATCCTTCCCTTCCGAGAACGGATCAGCCTTGCTCTCGTTTCATCTCGATCGGAGTTACCGTCAAAACTCTACGAGAAGATCGTATAAAAATGATAACGTCTTGAGTTGTCTATCTTATACGAAAAGATCGTATAAAACGGAAACGTCATAAGTTGTCTATCTTATACGAGAAGATCGTATAAAACGACAACATATCAAGTTGTCTATCTTATACGAGAAGATCGTATAAAACGACGACTTCATAAGTTTTCTATCTTATACGAGAAGATCGTATAAAATGACAACATATCAAGATTGTCTCTCTTATAAGAGAAGTTCAGATTCCTTTTGGAAATCGGCATTGTTTCGGGAACTTTCCTTTGATAAATTGAAAAAACGCCTATGTCTAAAAACGACCCAAGAAGGGCCTAGAAGGAGACTAAAAGGCCACACGATTTTATCAGGTACCAGAAGAGATAAATGTCAGAACGGTGTATCCCTTATCTGCAGGATAAGATAAATGTTAAGATCCAAAAGAGATAAATGTCAAGTTTCCTGGATAAATACGAAGATTGGGAGGAAAAGGAAGTTTTCCGCAAAGGGATAAACTTGACCTAGGGGAAAATCTGGGAATGGGAACCGACCTAGAGGCATATATAAGGAGAGGGGAGGTCAAAGGCGCAGGGGATCGGATTTTTAAACCTAGGGCATTCATGTTAGCTTTAAGAACTTATTAATGCGGCGACTACGCTAGCAAGTTACACTTAGAACGTTTTTCTGTTTCTGTTCCTCGATTCTTATTGTTAACAAATCTCTGCTCATTTGTTTTTCGGATAGATCTTGTAACTTCATCTTCTTCAATTAATAAAACGCCTCTGTGCAGTCTTCATCGATTTTCTGTTATTGTCTTCTTCTTTGTTTTGTGTTTTCAGCAGAGAGTCAGGGATCTCAAAGGAAACTAGGGTTTGCCTTGTTTCCCTCTGATTTACTTTCCAAACTTTACGGAAATAGACAGTGTGGATTCCAGGCCCCACAGTTTGGCGCTAGAAGGATGGGGACATAAACTCTCTAGCTAAAAACCCTAAAACTATTGAGAACCAATATGCCCAACCTTATTGACGGTACGTCATCTCCTTCAAGGAGAGAGTAACAACCGATCAGTTTAAACCTCTAAGCGATCTCCTTGTCATCTAGTTGACGATCCAGAATATCGATGTTGCGAGAATACTGGTCGGTACCGTAAGCTTGGCTGATATCATCTTCGAAGACACTCTCGAGAGAATGGAAATCGATCCATTCGAAATCTCGGAAGATCCAAACCCGATAAAATCGTGGAGTTCCTAGTCATAGATCGACCATCACATATAAAGCGATCATGGAAACTCCGTGGTCGAATTCTATGCAGGCAGTCGCATCAACTTACCACATGTGTCTCAAATTCCCTACACCTCGCGGGATCGAGACCATCTAGGGAAATTGGAAAATCTCACGAATATGCTTTGCCGCTGAATTAAAGCGCAAAATTCCATCGGCTGAGATTCTTCCGAGAAAGAGAAGGAAATTGTCTGCTGGCGATGACTCCCTAAAACAAGACGAAACCGAGCGCTTTTGGCAGTCACGAGCATCCGAGGCCCTAAATGGGACACGCGAACCAGCTTGCAAACCCGTCATATCGGTGTGCTTAGACGAAACGTTCCCGGAACGCTGTGTCGTGATCGGCGCAAACTTGAGCGAGTCTCTGAAGATCGAGCTAATTGCTTGTCTGAAAAATGAAATTGAACACGTTTGCGTGGGCAGCAGAAGACATGCCGGGAATCGACAATAAAATCACATGTCACGAGCTCAATGTTGACCCAACTTTCAAACCCATAAAACAAAGGAGGCGAAGTTTGGGACCAGAACGCGCCAACGCAGTCAATGATGAGGTCGAAAAACTCCTCAAATTCGTATCCATAACAGAAGTTAGGTATACCGACTGGCTCGCTAACCCGGTCGTTGTCAAAAAGAATAAAGGGAAGTGTCGAGTCTGCGTCGATTTTACTGATCTTAACAAAGTGTGTCCTAAAGATAGCTTTCCGCTGCCACATATCGATCGACTGGTCAAAGCCACGGCAGGAAACAAACTGTTGTCCTTCATGACGCGTTCTCCGTATATAATCAAATCATAATGTACCCGAACGATTAGGAGAAAACCGCGTTCATTACCGACCACGGGACTTACTGCTACAAAGTAATGCCATTCGGTCTTAAAACGCTGGTGCGACTTACCAACGGCTCGTCAACAGAATACGAACAACTCGGAAAAACGATGGAGGTCTACATCGATGACATGCTCGTAAAATCCCTTGAGTAAAAAGACCATATCACTCACCTCCAAGAATGCTTTGAGAGACTGAATCTCCACAACATGAAACTGAATCCTGCAAAGTGTAGATTCGCTGTAGCATCAGGAGAATTCCTCGGATATCTCGTTACCTACCATGGAATTGAGGCCAACCCAAAGCAGATCAGGATGGCCTCCCCGAGAACATAGAAGGAAGTGCAGAGATTAACCGGGAGAGTTGCCGCACTTAACCGTTTTATCTCTCGTTCCACAGACAAGTGTCTACCTTTCTACGACACCTTAAGGGGGAATAAGAAGTTCGAGTGAACCGAGCAGTGCGAAAAAGCTTTCCAACAGCTTAAACTCTATATGGCTACTCCCCAGTACTCGCAAAACCCGTAGAAGGAGAACCACTGTACTTGTACATCGCAGTATCGGCCACAGCCATCAGCGGTGTTCTTGTACGAGAAGAGCGGGGCGAACAGAAGCCCATCTTCTACGTGAGCAAAAATTTACTCGACGCGGAGAGTCGCTATCCCATGATGGAAAAACTGGCGCAAGCAGTCGTGATGTCAACACGAAATCTCCGGCCATACTTCCAGTCTCATACGATCGTTTTACTCACACCGTTCTCGTTGCGCAATATCTTGCATAGCTGCAGTCAATCTGGAAGATTAGCAAAATGGGAAATCGAACTCAGCGATTACAACCTCGAGTATCGGCCGAAAGTCAGCGAAAAGTCCCAGGCACTCGTTGATTTCTTGGTAGAACTCCCGACAGGAATTCACCACAAACCAAGAACCGACCTCGACTTGGACTCTCCGCGTTGATGGGTCCTCGTCTAAGCAAGGCCCTGGTGGTTGGGATCAGACTCACTTCGCCGATTTGAGAAGTTCTGAAAAAATCATTCTGATTAATGTTCCACACCTCAAAAACGAGGCCGAATACGAGGCTTGATCGCAGGATTTCGGTCAGCCCACAGCCTGAAGATACGAAACATCCACACCTATTGCGATTCCAAGCTCGTAGCTAGTCAGTTCAGCGGGGAATATAAATCAAGGTACAAAAGAATGGATGCATACTTAAAAATCGTCCAGAGCTTAGCTCAAGGCCTTGATCAGTTTGTTCTCACCCAAATTCCCAACGCGGAAAACGCCCAGGCTGATGCTCTAGCTGCCTTAGCGTCCAGCTTGGACCCGGGTATGAGCAGAGTGATTCCCATAGAGTTCATAGAACACCCGAGCATCGGGCCTCCCATCGTCATAAATCTGATTGACTCAACCGACGGCGATGTCGACGAGAGTGAAATCCAAGAAACGTGAGATCTCGACAAATCAGAGTACGGATTCAATAAACCTTGGATGAGCACAATCCTTGCTTATATCGTCGACGGGAAACTCCCAGCGGAAAAGTGGGCCGCCAGAAAGATCAAAAGCCATGCCTCACGATACGCTATCGTCAAGGGCGAACTCTACAAATGGAGGTTCTCGGGACCGCTCATGACCTGCGTCAAAGGCGAAAAGACACTAAAGATAATGGAAGAGGTCCATTCCGGATCCTGGGGAAACCACTCTGGTGGAACATAACTCGCAATCAAAATCAAGCGCCACAGATACTTTTGGCCAACGATGATCAAAGATTGCAAGATCTTCGCGCGGAAATGCGAAAAATGCCAGAGGCACGCGCCCACCATTCATCAGCCTGCGGAAGTCTTGTCATCTATCTCAGCACCATAGACATTCATGGGATGGTCAATATATATAGTCGGGCCTATGCACAAATCAAAGCGAAAATGCTTCTTGCTAGTCCTGACCGACTTTTTCTCAAAATGGGTGGAAGCAGATCATACGCTAGCTTCAAAGACGCCCAAGTCGAAAGCTTCGTGTGGAGAAACATCGTCTGCAGACCCAGAGTCCCGTACGAGATCGTAACGGAAAACGGGTCGTAGTTTATTTTGACTAGCTTCGAGGCCTTTTGCGAAAAGTGGAGAATCTGAGTTACCAAGTCAACCCTAAGATACCCACAATGCAACGGCCAAGCTGAGACAACTAACAAAACCGTCCTTGGCGGTCTCAAAAAACGTTTGAACGCCAAGAAAGGAAGATGGGCCGAAGAACTCGAAGGAGTCCTTTGGTCACATCGCACGACTCCGAGACGTGCAACGGGAGAAATCTCCTTCGATCTCGTCTACAGATCGGAATGTATGATCGCGGCAGAAGTCGAGTTTCCTTTAGTATGCAGAAGACTGCTCCTTGAATGGGAAAGCATTAAAATTATGATGCTGCTCGATGAACTTGACTTAATCAAGGAACGTCGAGACTAAGCTCTAATATGAATTCAGAACTACCAGTAGGCGGCAGCTAGGTATTACAACGCTAATGTATGGCACCGCAGATCCTAGGAAGGCGATTTAGTTCTCCGAAAATTTTTCCAAAACACCGCCGAGCAGAACGCAGGAAAACTCAGAGCGAATTGGGAAGGACCATACGAAGTCATCAAAGTCCTCCGACCAGGCTCGTACGAAATCACTAACATGGAGGACGTCAAAATTCCGAGGACATGGAACGCGATGCACCTCAAGAAGTACTATCACTAAGCATCTTCTCGAAAACTGAACTACGAGACAGCTTGATCCCCAACAAGGGGTACGTAGGCAGATTGTCGCAAGACAAGCCCAGATGTCCCCCTCTCTCAAAAAGGGGGGGGAGTGGGTACGTATACGTATACCCGTATACTCCCAGCAGATTCCAAATTGTTCACTTTCAAACATCCTTCATAGTAAAGAGACAAGAAATTTTCTCGCAAAAGTCCTCCGTCATCAAAAATCTGAACCTCGCAATTTTACTAGACATAAAGAACGACAATCTTCCGCATACAGTACCAAACGTAAGGTACGACTCGAGAAAAATCGAACCTTCGGCTAGGCGAGACGTTGCCAACACCATGGGATTTCCATTTTTCGTCAAACTTTATGAACACCATCCTCTCCGAACAGTCCATCCTCGACTATGAAACATAAACCCCCTCCCGTAAGCCTTTCGCGAAAGCCCAAAATCTACCAAATATGTTTGTTACTGATCACAACAAACTCGCAACGTCCTAAACAGACTAAGTTACTTCGAAGAAGTAACTCTCATACACCCGACACAAGGGTTATAGCATTATAAAAGAAATCTGAATTTTGGTCAGCACCTTCGGGGTGCTCGATTTCGGTCAGACAAGTCGTATAAGTCGAGAACCTATCGGGGACTTTAAAGCGGTGCAGACTCAGGAAGAAATCACAATAGGCAAAACAAAAGCCGACTAGTCATCGCACAACCTTAACCGAGAGTAAACCTAGGTCTTGCCCTAAACCCAGCACACTGGTCTCTAACGTCTCAAGGCATGAAATATCAAAAGATACGAGATCCTGAAAACATGTCTCTTTGTTCACATCTAAACGCTCCTGAGTTTCTTTCACACATCTCAAACGAGCAACGAACAGAACGATCTACAAGTAAGAGTTGGTTACGAGATGACAACTCCCATCCTTCCCTCTACACGCAATTATATGACACGCTCGTCAGTCGCAAACCTATTTTTATAAAATCCTGGTTCGTACAAAAGCCGCAAAAATGGCAAGGATTCAAAGCCACCAACGGCTAGTCCCGAATAAAACATAAAGGCCACACTCGGCCGAATCAAAGATAAGCAACAAACATCATAAAACTAAGGTCTAACGCAGAGACCTCGAAATCAATCATCCTCCGTAACCGGAGCTGCACCCTCACCATTCACCCCGCCAGAGCTCGGAAGCACGCCAATCTCTTCTCCCTTAGCCGCAAGATCTTGACCCTCTTGGTCGTCTAAGCAAGGGGGAAAGATACACTCAGACTTCAACCCCGCAAGGATTAAGTCAAAATCTCCTTCACGTCTATCAGCTCTGCTCTACGAGCTGAAAGCCTTGCCTCCTCGGCCCTTGGAGATAAAGGCGCATCGCCGAGCAACCACTGAATCACTCCCTCGACTCCTGCCAAGGCCACATATCTGGCACGTACGGCTGCTAAGGAGTCGAGTGACTCAGCGATCTTCGCAAGACGGTTCTGAAACTTGGCAAGCATGGCTTCCCGACTCCCTCCAAGCACACCCATCGCGGATCCTTCCCCACTCTTGAGCTTGCGCTTCAGTCTTCGCAGCTCTGAGGGCTTGGCCGCCTTGGCTTCCTTTACCTTAAGAAAAGAGCTCGCGGTCTTCCCAAGGTCTCGCTCAAGCTCATTTATCCGAGACTCGAGCTGGGTTAGCTTTAGAGAATGGGCATCCTCGATGGTCTCAAACTTCTCCTCAAACCGCAACACCCTCTCTCGAGACTCCTCTAAATCCTTACTAAGACGCTCCACCTCCGATCCAAACTCATTTATCACCCCATCGATCAGCAAGACAAACTGCAAAGCATGGGGATGATTAGTGAACAAACGATAGGAAAAGACTCTAATTTTTTTCCGAAACACACACCTTGGCGCGATGTCGGGACATCGGACCAGTGGCAGACTCTTTGCAGAGGAAGGACCAGCTTCGGAGCCTTAGTGCACCTTCTCTTCTTGGTCGGGTCTGGGTTAGCACTTGCCCTTTTGCGGCTCTTTGACGCAACGAGCGGGGGTGCGCTCTAGGCAGGTAATCCTAAGACGATCTCTTTCCTGGCCGGGGAGGAGGCATTGACTTGTGAGCTGGTTCGAGGTCAACGGTCTGGATCGGAGTCATCGAGGAACCCGTCAGCTGGACTTCGACGTCAGGAGCAGGTGTACCCGTAACGACCACCTCCCTAGGAGTAGTGTCGCGTGGGAGACTCTCTTCTGAGGCCGGGGCATCCGCAGCGGCCACAAGGTCCGGAGAAACAGCACTGATGGGTTCCAGAATTGCAGGAGCATCTTGCCCGGTCAACCCCCTCTGAAAAGAGAGAAACTCAGCAATGTGCGCCAGAACATTCGCGGTGGCTGGAGGGTCCGACGAGCATGCACCGGCAGCGTTGCTCATCTCAACATCACCAATCTTATGAACATCATTGGAAGAAACATCTTGGGAGTGAAAAAAATTCTAAGGAAAGATTCAAAGGAACTTTCAAGAGAGAGAAGAGTGTGGAGATAACGAAGAGGGGAGTTCACTAATTATAGAAGGAAAAAACAGTTGAACCGATTTTCCGCATTAAAATAATCGGAAAATCTTTTCCAAGGAAAACTAGTCTTAACCATTGATTTCGATTAACAATATCACTCGCACCCAAGCTTCGCGCTCGAAACTTGCAAGCAGGGGGGCTAACTGTTGGGGTCAAAAACGGTCATCTCGAAATCAGCATGAAATACTAATTTTCCCGGGAAACATGTCGTCATATCCATTAAGCAACCATCACACAAATCATCTTGCCCATCGACAAAGCAGATCCGTTCACCGTGAACCATGCACAGTTCACTGTGCCCGTCCGGCGAAGTGAATCGTTCACATCTCCCGTCAGGCAAAGAGAACCACGCACAGCTCACTTCGCTCGTCGGGCGAACTGAACCGCACACGGTTCAACTCGCCCGCCGGGCAAAGTTGACTAATCCCCTTGGACCGACAGGCGAGGTGGACCAGCCATTATGCGTCCTTTGGCCATTCGGCAAACCAAACCAACTATCCTACATAAAACCCTCAATATAGCCTTCCCTTCTGAGAACGGATCAGCCTTGCTCTCGTTTCATCTCGATCGGAGTTACCGTCAAGACTCTAAGAGAAGATCGTATAAAAATGATAACATCTTGAGTTGTATATCTTATACGAAAAGATCGTATAAAACGGTAATGTCATAAGTTGTCTATCTTATACAAGAAGATCGTATAAAACGACAACATATCAAGTTATCTATCTTATACGAGAAGATCGTATAAAACGACAACGTCATAAGTTGTCTATCTTATACGAGAAGATCATATAAAACGACAACATATCAAGATTGTCTCTCTTATACGAGAAGTTCAGATTCCTTTTGGTTATCGGCATCATTTCGGGAACTTTCCTTTGATAAATAAAAAAACACTTAAGTCTAAGAACAACCCGAGAAGGGCCTAGAACAAGACTAAAATCCCAACACACGATTTTATCAGGTACCAATCCCAACTGGCATGACGGTGTATCCCTTATCTGCAGGAGAAGATATATGTTAATATCCAAAAGAGATAAATGTTAAGTTTCCCGGATAAATACGAAGATTGGGAGGAAAGGAAGTTTTCCGCAAAGGGATAAACTCGACCTAGGGGAACATCCGGGAATGGGAACCGACCTAAGAGGCATATATAAGGAGAGGGGATGTAAAAGGTGCAGGGGATCGGATTTTTAGACCTAGAGCATTCCTGTTAGCTTTAAGAACTTAGAACTGCAGCGGCTAGACTAGCAAGTTATATTTAGAACTTTTTTTTGTTTCTGTTCCTCGATTCTTATTGTTAACAAATCCCTGCTCATTTGTTTTTCGGATAGATACTTCATTTTCATCAATTAATAAAATGCCTCTGTGCAATCTTCATCGAATTTTCTGTTATTTTCTTTTTCTTTGTTTCGTGTTTTCAGCAGAGAGTCAAGGATCTCAAGGGAAACTAGGGTTTGCCTCGTTTCCCTCCGATTTAGTTTCCAAACTTTATGGAAATAGACGGTGTGGATTCCAACCCCCACAAATTAGACAACAGATTAGAATCAGAGCTTGATAACTCACCATGTCAGATCCATAATGTTTAACAAGATGCAATGGATTGAATCTAAACAACTCATTTTGTTCAAATCAAAGAAACCAACTCACTAAATGCACATGAATGATAATTCATCAATTATAAGGCATTAAGGCTATTTTATGATAATTTAAACAATAATAAGCTCAAATGACAAAACCAGAGACTAGATAACTCATCTAATCAATACTTTTGGTCAAGTGTTTTGGGTCAACCACGATCTGTACGACATGTACGGACATGGTCGATACAAAACCTCCCCAATCCTTTATCTTCTTCTCACTCTTAGTATTCCCTTTTACCCAATACTTCTCCATTCTATTAACTCCCTATTACACCTCAACTTAACACTCTCCCTCAAGCTTGACCATGTGGAACAAGTCGATCTTGGAAGGCTATGAGGTCTTCCTCATTAAAAAAACCTCACCAAGGAAAACTCATTGGGATAAAACCTTCATGAGGGAAAAAGAGTAAAGACCCCATAGCAGGAGATTAGCTAAGTTGGGTCAGATCAATGAATCCCAATCGGCCATGGATGGACTCCATTATCTTTTGCCTAGCTGCCTTAGTAAACACATCCTCTAGCTGATCCTCACTCTTCGTATAGCATGTTAAGATCACTCCTAATCCAATCATCTGCCTCACCTTTTGGCAATCAACCTCAATATGCTTGGTCCTCTCACGAAACACTGAGTTGGTGGCTATGTGGAATGCTGCTTGGTTGTCACAACGCATTGTCATTGGAGTGGACTGCTCAATACCTAGGTGTTTTAAGATGCCTTTGATCCAGCCTAGCTCATTTGTCAAATTCAACATTGCTCGATACTCGGTTTCAGCACTGGCGCAGGACACGACCTTTTGTTTCTTGCTGTTCCGTGTAACCAGATTCCCTCCAATAAAGGTGCAGTAGCCAGTAGTGGACTTCATGTCTGCTCTATCACCAGCCCAATCTGGATCCCATCCACACTCCTTGACCAGGTGATCCATTCAAGTAGTTCAGGATCTATTCCACCATATTCCAGTGGTGCTCCTTTGGAGCTTGCATGTGTTGACTCACATGGTTCATATCAAAACAAATATCAGGACGTGTGATGGTTAAGTAGATTAACTTACCAACTATCTTTCTATACAGCTTGGCATCATGGAATGGTTTGCTATCTTCAATCTCCCCCTCACGAGGAACCTTGTACCCATCCTCCATGGGCATCCTTGCTGTTTTTCCTCCTAGTTTACCTGCATCTTTCAAAAGATCAAGTGTATACTTCCTTTGGGACATGAACGATCCTTCCTTGGATCTACAAATCTCAATCCCAAAGAAGTATTTCATTTCTCCCAAGTCTTTAATTTCAAACATAGATTCAAGGTAATCTTTAGTGGCTTGGATGCCTTCCTTGTCACTCCCTGTTATAATGATATCATCAACATAAACTAGGAGAACAGTGATACCTGATGGAGAGACAAGGGTAAATAGGGTTTGATCAAGTTCAGACTTGATGAAGCCTCGACCATTCAGAGTGGTGCTCAACTTGTGCTACCAAGCTCTTCGAGACTGCTTCAACCCATAAATCGCCTTCCTCAACCTTAGCACATTCCCTGGTTTAACTAGACCTTCAAGACCAGGAGGGGGATACATATACACTTCTTCTTCCAGCTCTCCTTGCTAGAAAGCATTCTTCACATCCATTTTCCATAGGATCCATCCCAAGTTGGTTGCAATAGACAAAACAATCCGGATAGTATGGAGCTTTGCCACCTTGGCAAATGTATCAAAATAGGCCTCCCCATAAGTTTGGGTGAATCCTCTTGCAACCAGTCTTGCTTTCCTCCTTTCTATCTTCCTATTTGGTAAATACTTAATGATGAAGATCTATCTACTAGATACAGACTTCTTCCCTTTTGGAAGTTCACTCTCATACCAAGTCCAATTCTTGATCATTGCACTCGCTTCATAACCCACTGATTTCCTCCATTCCTCAGCTTCCATAGCTTCCTCATATGTTCTTCGAGCATGACTCTCATCCAGTTTGATGATGAATGCACAATGCTCCTTAGGAAACTCAAGGAGCAGACCGCTTGACTGGGGTGGGCGACAACTTGAGCATTATAGTAGACGCTAGTGTTTCCCCAGTTAGATGGGTGCCTTCTTATCCTAGTACTTCTCCTCAATGGAGCTTCTACCTCTGGCTCTAATACTTCCTCATGCTCCTCTTGACCTTCTGCTTCAGGCACAAAGTTTTCCCTCTGATCATTTCCCTCATTTGCTTCCTCATTTCCCATCACATCTTGATCAGGACTTCCAGAGTTCCCTTCCTCATAACTACCATCTCCTGGTTCATTTCCCCCTTCATGATCAAGGTGGGATTATTCTTCAGCTTCATGTGGTTGAGACACATTTTGCTTCCTTTGATCCTAGGTTAGATTGATCCCAAGACCTTCCATGATCATCCTAAGGCTCGCAGTCTTGTTAGATGCTCGAGCTAGATCCTTAAGATCCTCCCAGCTTTTCTCTTCATAGTATCCTCTTGACTCCAAAAACTTGACATCCCGAGATACTAATAGCTTCCTAGTAATGGGAACAAAGCACTTGTACCCCTTTTGAGTTGTAGAGTAACCGATAAACATAGCTCTAGTACTCTTAGGCTCCAACTTGTTTCTCATTTCTCCTGGCACCAGTACATAACAAAGACTTCCAAACACCCTTAGATGTTCCAGAGAGGGCTTGACATTGTTCAGGACTTCAAATGGAGACTGATCATCTAGGATTCTGGTTGGTATTCGGGTGATAAGATATCAAGCAGACATCACATCATCACTCCAGAACCTCTTTGGAACATTGGTTTGTAACATCATCGACCTTGCCACCTCTATGAAGTGACTGTTCTTCCTTTCAGCCACTCCATTCTGTTGTGGAGTGTAAGGGAGACTTGTCTGGTGCAGGATCCCATGTTGAATTAGGTGATCTTTGAATGCGTGACTTGTGTATTCCCCACCATTATCTGATATGAAAATCTTACGCTTGGCATTATAATGGTTAGCAACATAAGTCTGAATTTTTTTAAATGCATCAAGCACCCTATCCTTAGTTATAATGAGTGTTATCTAGGTGTATTTAGATTTTTCATCAATAAATGTAACAAAATACTTATAGTTTCTGTAGATTAGCATTCCAAACATCAGAATGAACAAAGATCAAAACATTTCTCATAGATAGTACTTGATTTCCTAAAGATTGTCTTACAATGTTTACCCAAAATGGATGCTTCACACTTATTATTTTTAAACATGACACCTGGTAACATTAAACTAAGAGCCCTAAGATGGGGATGGCCTAGTCTAGCATGCCAAAATGCATCATTATTTAAAGAAGAAACATAGCTAAATGTGTAACTAGAACTGGAAACAGAAGTGATGTCTTCAAGCATATAAAGATCTCCCTTGGTTACTACTTTCCCAATCAGCTTACTGCTCTCAATATCCTGAAACTTCACATCAGTAGGACTAAAGATAACATTGCATTGTAAATCAGTAGTGCATATCTTGACAGATAATAGATTTGAAGTAAACTCAGACATATAGAAAGCTCTAGACTCTTAATAAAATAAGTTCAGAGTTCCAATTCCTTTTATAGCTACTCTATCACCATTTGCAATCATCACATGACCATAATCCGGTTATATATTCTTTATAATACTGGTGTCACCTATCATGTGATCAGAGGCACCAAAATCAACAACTAAAGGTGTAGTTAGAGAACTAGAAGCAGCATATGATCTATGTGATTCTCCTATAGCATTTACTTGATCAAGAGTCCTAGGCAATCTATGAGTAGTATGAGAGTAACCAAGAGTGTTTCCGAGTGTGTTACCATTCTCCTTAAGAGCTTTTATGAGGGCATCAATGTCGGACCTCCTTATTGGATCTTGATCCATGTTCTTGACTGAAGAGTGCGGAGATGCCATGGCCTTCCCTTAACCTTCACGCAAGGTAGACCCACTTCCAGAAGGACCAGCTTCACTTGCTTCATTGGAAAGGTGAGCTCTTGCTTCCCTTACCTTCATGAACTTGGTTGGTTTAAGGTGGGGACAAATGATACAGCACGACTCCTTTTGTGACACGGCTTCTTGCAATGATCACATTTTCCCCCAAATCTTCTATCCTCACCATACCTCCTTTCCTCAGGCTTGTACATTGCCTTGTTAGCTTGAGTGACTTATGCCTTGTATGCTAAGGATAGGTGACCTCTTCCTCCAAACAAACTGTGTGATCCCTCTTCCCTATGGATCTGAGCACACACTTTCTCCAAGGATAGCAGTTTGGGTGACCTCAAGATGTGCTTGATCAGGTCATTGTAAACCGGATTCAGGGTTAGTAGCAAGCCAAATACTTGAACTTGCTCTCTTTTTCCATGATGATCTCTTGATCCATTGTACTCGCCCTCAGCATCTCGAGTTCAGACCACAGAGCTCTGAACTTCCCCAAGTGCTTGGTGAACTCCACCTCTTACTTCACAAGTGCGTTGATAGCTCTCTTCACCTCAAACACACATCTCAGATTTGTTTTGTTGCCATATACCTTATGGAGTGTCTCCCATAGGTCTTTTACTGTCTCATAGTAGATGTAAGCTTCAAGGATTGAGGTCTCAAGAGAAGCTTGCAGCACAGTGACAACAGTCATTTCTTCTTGAACCCACTTCTTCTCATCAGCTAGAGCGAGCTCAGTCACTCCTCCTTCTTCCTCAGCAACTTGTTTTGGAGGTCCATCCACAAAGTGATTCCACAAACCCTTGCTCCCAATAGCAGTTTTCACCAGCCTTGACCATAAACGGTAGTTCCCACTCCCCTTTAAGGTCAATGGTATCGCCAACATCTTGCTTCCTTCCATCTCATACTTGAGTACCCAGATCTAGAAAAGCTTGAGTCTTTGAATGAAGCTGGAAAACACTTGAGATTAGAAACCAGAAAAGGTTGAGATTTTGAGATGAACAACCCAGAAAGACTTCAGATCTCATCACTAGAGAGCTTCAATCTTCAACCTTTCCCTTAGATCTCTAAAAAGCTTCGACCTTTACCCCTCAAAACGAAGAACACGAGCCAAGATTATCACTAACCTGGCTCTGATACCATGAAATGTTTAAAGAATTAGAGAATAGAGAGATTGGTCTTGACAAAAATGAAGAGAATAAGGAGATTAGAGATGATTTGTATGAACTGGTGTTAGAGTTTCATTTCGGCCAAAGAGAAAAAAGAAAACCAGAACTGTATGATTTATTTCTTAGGGAGCATTACAATATATAGAGAGAGTTGGCAAGGGGTTTCGAGAGAAGGAAGAGCAAACTAGTGGACCTGAACAGCAAACTATCAGGTACCATTGCTTGAGCCTCAATGAAGATGATCATGGTCGTTTCCTAGCTTCTTTAAGGTTGCTTTGAAGTCAGTTGAGAGGGGGAGACCCAAACCGATTTATGAAGAGATCAAGCCGAGTTCTATGTGTGTGCAAGCCTTGAGTAATTTCTGCACTAGTTTAGGCCATGATCCAGAGTTCATTGTGTCCAACCACACTGGTTCTAAGGCACAAAGACTCTATGGCCAATCCCTATGCCTTGAAGGATCTTACTCTTTTCCTTGCCAAGGTTTTATCCCTAAGGAGGGTTGTCTTTGGTAAGGTTTTTATTGAGGAGGGACTTCAAGGTTCCAGGCTTGACTTAGGATCTATAGAGTCAAGCTTGAGGGGAGTGTTAAACCTAAAGAGAGAAATGGACAACTAAAGGCCATGTGAAAAGTATGGGCCAAACCCCATTAAAAGTCTGATCAAGGAATAAGGAGTGTCCAGAGGCTTGTGATGAACAAGATCAAGGTTCAAGAAGGGCATATGATCAAGAAGGAAGTGTTTGGGAAGATTTTGGAACCATTGGACGAACTCTGCAAAATTAGGGTCGACCGTACGGACTGTACGGGCCGTATGGACATGTTCGACCCAATTCACTTCTGGATCATCTATTTGGGCGAGTTAGGGCAAAGGTCGAAGTGTTCAGAAGGGCGGTTCGTACACCGTCCATACGGTCGATTTGAGAGATTTAAGAATTGCATTCGGTTTAATCAATTTAAACTGAACCAAAGCAATTATCTTGTGACCGTTTGAAGCTAAGGAGGCAAATGAATGTTAGGGTCGAAAAGGATTAGAAGAATATGCTGTTAAAAGATGCTTATCCAGACTGAAAATGAACCTGGACTGATCACTGGAAAGGTACATGGGCATTGGTGGCCAATTCCTGTCCAAGCACTCCCTAGGCGCGCCCAGGCTGTTCCAGCCTGTCAAAAGCATGTGTGCTCTCCTGTCCACACAATTCAAACTGAGGCTCCTCTTCTTGTTGACTCCACATGCTTAGGGTTTAATTGTTTCAGCTTCCTTATCTATTTGAAGGCCTTATAGGCGAGTGTAAATATTCAGGTGAGAGAGTGGGGTTTCCCCTCCTCCTTCTTAGTCTTTTCTGGGTTCTAAATACTTGTTCTTGAGTCTATTAATCTCTGGTTCCCTAATTCTCTAATTCTCACCAATCTCTTCATTCTTTCTATTCTTTCATCTGCAATCTCCGTTCTCTATCAAGGCTCCTTTCCATTTTGTTGCTACAAGACAAAGAAGAACCAGCTAAGGTTGAACCACAAGCACACAAGACCTGATCTCTGATAAACTTTCATGGTATCAGAGCCAGGTTCATCAGAACCTTGTTCATAGCATCCGCAAGCTCAAGCTCACTCCCATGCCATTTCTAACCTGATGAAGAAGCTCTTAAACCCCTCAAGATGAAAACTTTCTCATCCATGGCTTGCCCAAAAGTTATTCTCATTCATCCTGCTCTCTCATGTCTGTCCTGAAGAAAGAAGGCCAGTGGAAGCTTGTCCAAGCCATTCTTCTCTAATGTCCAAGAAGAACCTTTCAAGAAGGAAACTTTCAACTTGGATCTAGGTGTGGCGACTCAAAGATGGAGAAAGTTGGTGGCATGATGGGGTCAAGGGTGAAGGTCACGAAAAGAAGGAGATGTTAGTTTCCAAACCAACAACCCAAATCTGTCCATTCATGAATCGGTTAAACATGGAGGTTCAAGGAACGAGCCCAGGTTCCTTGACTGTAAGATAACTTCCTTCCCTTTTATAAAGCTTGAGACTTTTGATATGGCCGTGTGTTGTGGTGTGTGTGTGTGTTAGATTTTCAGAGTATAGGCTCATGTGTGATGAAAAATCCCCTTTGGGGTAGAGAGAACTTGAAATGAAGAAGAGAATGGATCTGGTTTCAATTAGTGTTAACTTGAACCACAAAAAGAGGTCGTAGAGACTTAGAGAGATTTGAGAGATTAAGAAAGGGATAGATTAAGATAGACTGATTCAAGAACATTTTTGTATAGAAGTGGAGTGGGAAATCCCTCTTACTTCCTTGAGGTTTACAATCGACAAGCACTGCCTTATGTAGGCTTAAAAGCTTTAAAACTCAGAAACCTGAATCAAATGACTGATAAAACACTTGAAGGATAGATGGCTAGGATGGGGTGAATTTGAATATAGTCAAGGCTGGATCTGTGGACTAAATATGTGGACAGCTTCTTCCTTGGAGAGTATATGGCTGAGATTGAGCCAGGGCGTGGACAGGCTGTAAAGGCAACTTCCCAGCAGATTCCTTTGCTCTTCCTTGGATGGAATATGCCTTTGGCATCTCCCCAAGATCAGAAAAACACGCCCCTTATCTTCTTTCTTGTACAAGGTATCTTCGTGGTAAATTCTTGTTGCCATTTTGATTCCTCTTGATCAGAACCACTTGGTTAAGTCCCAAGCTTTGCAGGGACCACCAAGGAATGTACGGACAGGTTATGGTCCGTACAATTTTTCCCTATTTTTGCACAAAGCTCAAAACACTTCAAATGGTCTAGTGTCAATGTTCTGGGTCGACCATGGTCCGTACATATCCGTACAGTCCATACAGGTCCATAGAAAATCCGTACGGTTTGCCCTATTTTTGTACACTCGACAATTTGATCCAAAATGGTTCCTAATGTCCCACCTTGACTTGTCCTCACTTTACACCAACTTCAGGACACTTCTTGGCACCTTTAAACACTCCTAACGTCTTCTTAGAAAATCTCTGGAGGTCTTGCCCTAACTTTGCACAAGACCCAAACTTCACCCAAACTCATCCTCTGGCTCCATTTTTTCTTCAAATTAATACTCCTCCTCAAGCTTGACTCTAGAGATCCTAAGTCAAGTTTGTAACCTTGAAGAACTTCCACATTAAAAACCTCACCAAGGAAAACTCTTTTTTGGATAAAACCTTGATGAGATGAAAAGAGTAAAGCCTCCAAGGCCTAGGGATTGGCCAGTGGGTCTTTGTGTCTTTATATCATTGTGATAGACACAAAGACCCTGGATCATGTCCTCACTGTGATGCAAGTCTCATGTGACGTTCCTTGCACATCACTAAGTGTTCTTGAGCTCATCTCCCACTGATCTTGGTCTCTCCCCCTTTAACCCAACATTCTATTGGGTTTAGGTGCTCGGATTGACAGATACAATCCATTAAGGACCATCTTCATTCTCAGCCTTGGTTGCTTCTTCTTCTTGAATAAGCACCAAGGATCTTCTCTTCACAGATCACTGAAGCTTCTCAATACTTCCCATCAATCTTGGGACTGAGTCTTTGGGAAGACCCAAGCTTCGATGGATGACAACTTCATGATCTTGATCAACACAGCACTGCACACTCTGTTTTTGAACTCACCACCTTGAACGGAATGATGGTAGATGCCTCAGTCATCTCTTAAACCACCTCACTTCAGAAGACGCATTAATAGAGTAACCTTATTCTTCACACATTCAAGATTTCTCTGAACACTCTCTTGTCTACACTTGCCAATGTGTAAACCCGGATGGCCTCATCTTCTCTTCTTGGTGCGGTGGTGAGGAGGAACACCAGGTCTTGAACTTAGAATCATCAGGTAGCTCACTTAAGTCCTCACCTCAATCATGAATTGAGTATAGGTTCAAGCTTGAAGTGAGCCTCAATGAGCTTCAATACCAAGCGCACACCACCCCAACAGCTGCTCTTAAATCACTGATCCACCTTCATGCCTTCAGTCTCAAGTACCCTCAGGTCACCAGCCTCCTCCATCTTCAGTGATGACCATGCCTTGTGCTTCTTCACTGAACCAGGAGCACATCACTCCCAAAAGCTGCGCTTAATTCTACTGGTTTCATGCACAAGTACCAACATCTCTCCACTGCCTCAGCAATGGGCATGTCTTCCTCTTTGTTCCGGATTGATTCTGAACAAGTGACACTCTTTTTGAACTTGAAACAACACTCAAACTCCAGACCAGATGAGACACACTTGCATTGAGATCAAACCTTGAATAATCATCAAGTTTGATCTCCAATGTCACAAGGTTTGCACTTAGACATATTCTTATCAGGATTAAGATTAATCTAATGCAAGCTTTCCATTCATTAAATGCTATGGATGAACTGATCAGAGACTATCACAAGCAATTAGTCAATCATTTCCTGCCTTAAACGACTCTTAGACTTTAGTCTAGATGTCTCAACCACAAGGAAGTAACCATAACAACAGTATGCAATAGCCTTAAGATATCCAATTCATGAATGCAAGCCAGATTAGACACAACAATCTATCATCCTAGCAAGACATCCATTTAGAACAGATACTAAGCAACATTATCATTTCCAAATACTAGACCCAATTCATTACTTTAATCATTTTCTATTCATGTATGCAAGCAGATTCAGAACATATTATCCAATATCTTCTCAAGCAACATTTAGAAATGAAGTAAGCATTTTAAAACGCAAACAATCAAACAAGTCTCTTTCAAAACATACTAGGGCTGATTCTAAACATTAACATCTAGCAATCTCCAAACACATCCTCAGGTTTCATACACATCACACACATTTCAGTTCATAAAGTTCATAAAAGATCAAGCTTATTCAAGGGAAAGAAGTTTCCTTACATTCAAGGAACTAGTGTTAGTTCCCTGAACCACCAGTGATAAATGGACAGAACCAGAGCTATTGGTGTTGATACCAACATCTCCTTCCTCCATGGACCTTCCTCTTGGACTCTACATGTCAAAGACCCCACATTTCTTCATACCTGAGTCACCACCACCAGTAACAAGGTGAAAGCTTACACCTTTCTTTCTGGATTTGAATAAGAACAAGCTTGGACTGGTTTGTTCAAGGGGGTAGCTAATCCACTTCATAACTTCTGGATGCAAGGGTTTTCTTTCTTCGTGACGGTATGAGAGAGCATGAGGAACCAAGAACACTTTCTGGGCATGCCTAGGATGAACACCTTCTTCTTGTAGAGGTTGAATCAGCTGGCTGGACAATAGCATCTTCTGGGTTTGAAATGACATGAGAATGAGCTTAGATCTTCAGCAGATGAAGGAACCAGGTTCTTGTGAACCTGGCTTTGATACCATGTTAGATTTTCAGAGTGTAGGATCGTGTGTGATGAACAAGCCCCTTCGGGGTAGAGAGAACCAAATGAAGATGAGAATGGATCTGGTTTCAACTACTGTTAACTTGAACCAGAAACAAAGATTAATAGAGACTTAAAGAGATTTGAGAGATTAAGAACAAGATAGATTAATAGAGTGATTCAAGAACAATTTGTTTATAGAAGTGGAGAGGGGAAATCCCCCTTACTCCCTTGAGGTTTACAATCGACAAGCACTACCTTATATAGGCTTACAAGCTTTAAAACTCAGAAACCGAAATCTAATGTCTGATAAAACACTTGAAGGATGGATGGCTAGGATGGGGTGAATATCTGGTCAAGGTTGGATTTATGGACTAAATATGTGGACAGCTTCTTCCTTGGAGAGTATATGGCTGAGATTGAGCCAGGGCGTGGACAGGCTTTAAAGGCAACTTCACAACAGCTTCCTTTGCTCTTCCTTGGATGGAATATGCCTTTGGCATCTCCCCAAGATCAGAACAACACGCCCCTCATATTCTTTCTTTCACAAGGTATCTTCTTGGTATCTTGCTGATGCCATTTTCATTCCTTTTGATGAGAACCACTTGGTTAAGTCCTAAGCTTTGCACGGATCACCAGGGAGTGTACAGACAGGTTATGGTCCATACACTTTTTCCCTATTTTGCACAAAGCTCAAAAAACTTCAAATGGTCGAGTGTCAAAGTTCTGGGTCGACCATGGTTCGTACGGATACGTACAGTCCGTACAGAATCCGTATGGTTCACCCTATTTTTGCACACTCGACCATTTGATCCAAATGGTTCCTAAAGTCCCACCTTGACTTGTCCCTCACTTTACACCAGCTTCAGGACACTTCTTGGCTCCCTTAAACACTCCTAAAGTCTTCTTAGACAATCTCCGGAAGTCTTGCCCTAACTTTGCACAAGACCCAAACGTCACCCAAACTCATCCTTTGGCTCAATTTCTTTCTTCAAGTTAATAGTGTGTTCATGTCATGAAGGTCATATAAAGCTTGCTATATGCTGTTCCAGGATGCTCGAATATCTTGTGTTTGTGTTTTGATGTTAAAGGCCATTCCTTGTTCACTGCTTGAATGTGAATTAGGGTGCTAGATATTGTATCTACTCCAGTGATTGCATTCATGAATGATTAGAACTTGTTAAGGTGTTTTCTATCATCATTCACTGGATTATTATTGCCTTAAGTTGGTGCATCTAGATTCAAGTCAGATGCATATTAAGGAGTTGTCTTTTTATTTTAAAATTACCTGAGTAGCTTGTCTTGAATCTGATATGATCTTGCGTGTGCTTAGAGAGTTTGCTTGCCAAGATTAGAACTTGATAATTGTGAACATGAAGCAATAAACAAGACAAGAGGATGTAGAGTTTCAGATGGTTGAAGAAGGGTTGTGTCCCTACAAGACTTGGAGCACAAGTTTGTCCATACAAAACTTGGAACTCAAGCCAGTCCGTAGAACCTTGCAACTCAAGCTACCTCTGTGACCCAGACTACCAGAAGACAAGGAGAGGAAATAAACTTGCCTAGACTGATATGGGAAGAAGAAGGATCCGTTGGAGGTAATGACAAGAGGCAAGCAAGTGGGCAATATAATATAATAAAAGTCACATGCTCCTTTAAGGCCTGAAGACAAGTTCAGGGGCAATCCCTATCTGGATTCAAATCTGGTCCAGCAGATCATTTGTTTAATATATTCTTATTGTCTTGGTCTCTCCTATTTTTGTCTTTAAATAACCATGTATGCTACCCAAAAGAAAGCAAGGAATATCATTCCTCATTAATCTCATTTCGTAGCTCTCTCTCTCTCCTCACTCTCTCTCACAAATTCTCTCCACCTTCTCTCAACTGATCGAGATTCTTTTGAAGGGTGATCTGATGGTTTGGATGATTGATGGTGATGGTTTTGATGAATAGAAGTCGAGATGGTTGATGGACTTCAGTGAGGATCTGTGGATTGATCAACACTTGTGTAGGTGTGTCCTTGATCAAGAGAATGAACTCAGTTTTCAATCAAAGACAGGTTTTGCTTGCAGAGAATGAACTCCCAGCAATCGATGTTCAAACATGAACAAAGGATTCACAGTTTTAAGAGATATTTTTTGATAAAAAAGGTTAATGAATCTTATTTTGGTCGTGCCTACACTTGTATAGGTTACAAAACATGTAGAAACTAAAAGACAAGTGCAGAAAATAAGAAACTTAGAAACAAGGAATGTTGACTTGATTTTGGATCAGAATAAGGTTTTTGTTGAATGACTCTTGTCATGCCATGACCAGGACTTTCTTTATGACTCCCTTTTGGAATTATTGGTGATAATGGGCTTGAAATAGACTCAACAAAGGGCTGGTCCAATTTGGCATGAAACATACCCAATATGTATTTGTTATGATTTTTTTCTTGGGCTGAAAACTTCTCTTTGGGCCCATTGATCCAAAACGTGGTCATAAGTTTTCTTGGACTCTTGGCATGTAACACTGATTTAGGATTCAAAGAAAAATGCACTGGTTTACCAAGGAGGAACATGTACTTCATTAGATCATCAGGTGGCCTCCATGAACCGATATGACAGAGAATGTGAATTTTTTTATCATCTCTTGTAAACCCATGATCTGGACTGGTTTTGGCTTGACTAAAATACTCCTCATGGTCAGTTGATGGAGTGGGATATTCTCTAAACTCCCATTTGAGCTCTGGTGGTCTTTCTCCATCACAAGCTTTTTCATGGTCAAACTCGGGTAGTTTTGGTTGATTGCACAGTTGGGCAGGGTTACATCACCCCCTCCTCCTTTGAAAGGATTTTTCGTCAAATCCGCATCTCCTACATTAAAAGGAAACAAATTAAAAGTGAGACAAATGATCAACAAAATAAGCATGAAAGCAAGATCAAAATAAGGTTTTGGACAGAAACTTCCTTGAAGTTTTGAAGCCATTTTCCTCAAGTACTTCGATCTCCAAATCGCAGGTTAGTAAACATGTTCTCTTCTCTTGTTTGTCAAGCTCCTTTGAGATTGAACCTGTTGTTCCTGGATACTCAAAACAGAGACTAGATATCCACTGACGTATAAGCAATACATGCCCTTGTTCAGATCAAAATCCAAATTTTCTTTCCCTAGAACATGCAGTAAATGTTTCAGACCGTGATGATGCACATCAAAGTAAGTGCTGTACAACATAATGAAATCAAGGCACAAAATACCATAGAACATCTTCAAAACGTTCCTAACTTGTTCAGTTTCAGAATACAATAGTTTAAGTTCAAGATCAGATTCAGAACCAGTTAGCACATGTCTCACAAGTTTAGCATGACTTTCAAAGAATGTGTTGTATACTAATATATCGTCAAAGCTCAAAACAACATCATTCTGCAAGAATGATCCTAAGACAAACCAAGATTTTTCAGTTTCAAAACATGTACTCGCAGGTTTCAAAATAGGATCAGAAACAAACTCGGTTTCAGCCCTAAGTGGTTACGGTTTCTGTAACTTCCTAGGTTTGTTCAAGGAATAGGAAGATGCAAAAAGTCATCAGTGACCAGCTCATGCCTAGAAAAACTTAGATCAAAGCCATTACCTCTAAAGCAAGAAAATGAATCACAAAGCTTTCTGAAACAAATATCAGATTGTTGTAGAACGATATCTAATGTCTTTTCAGGGTGATCAACGCTTTTGTTGTGTTCCATTAACTGATCAAAACTCAAAACAAGACCAGGAATATGTTCAAAAACACATTGAAAACGGTTTTGATTAAAGAGTTTGTCAGGTTCAAGTTTCTTAAAAGAATGAATCATGTTTTCAAAAATAGAGTTTGAAAGACAAAATTCATTCACTCTATCAAGACCAAAAAGTTTTACATCCTTGGAGCTAACCATAACAAACAAATCAGGCACATAATTGAGGATACTAAGTTCCTTACAGTGCTCTTGTGAACCAGGAGACAAAGTTGTAGGAGTTATTTATTGTTCCAAACTGATCTGCTGCTCCAACGCATCACTTTGTAACCAATGTCGATTGTTCTGTTTCTGGTGAGTGCTCTTCTGAAACCTGGGACACTGAAACAAGAGTACTCGGTTGCACCAATTCAAAACAGGTTAGTTCATCACATTATTTAGTGAAAACAAGTTCAGCATGAGGAGAGGAAAGAGAAAACTCATTTTCTGTCTCAGGTTCTTTTATTAGCTTAGATGGCTTTGTTTTCAGCTTTTGGATAACCTGTTCCTGTTTGCTACAACCCTTTGGACCATCAATTTAAGATGAAG
Source organism: Moricandia arvensis (assembly GCA_905132765.1). NCBI lineage: Eukaryota > Viridiplantae > Streptophyta > Magnoliopsida > Brassicales > Brassicaceae > Moricandia > Moricandia arvensis. The sequence goes on along the minus strand of CAJHQP010003850.1, from coordinate 35,976 downwards.
AACGTGGGATTGACCTTCTTTGCTTATGTGACTGAGACTTTCTTGGCTTATCTCGATCATGGCAAGCTCTGGTCTCTTCTTTGGCATGTCTCGGTCGTTTCTTGCTGTAATTATAAGAAACAATGTGTTTCTTCATGAAGTGTTTCAGCTCAAACCAGGATGCAACTTGTGCTTCTTCTGTTCTTCTTCTGGTTATAACAAGTATTGAGATGAATAATAAAAGAGGAAGAATAAAAGAAGAAGAATAAGATGAAGGAAGAGTTATTTGGGCGAAGGTTAGGCATCTGTCCGTACGAATCACCCAGAATGACTTAACTTGAAGTGCAAGCCAAGGCAAGTGAAGATTGTCGAGCACTCTAGCTTCTGGGAACTTCATATGGCTGTTGGAGTTTATGTTGACCAAAGGATAGGGGTTGAATAATTTAATATAAGAAGTTCACATGTTCTGTTTAAGCCTTGGAGCTGTTGGTGAGCAGTCACTTTCTCTGGACTAGAGCAGTTGTCTTCTAGTGTATTATATAATTTGTTTATTCCTTATGTCTTAGGCAAGCTGCCTATATATTTAAACTTTCTGAGTTAGTGTAAACTAAGGAGACACTCTCTCCCTTCTCTCTCTGTTCTCTCCATTTTCGTCCCTCATCTCTCCTCTCTTTTACTCTGTCCAGAAACTCTCTCTTGTTCATCTCCCTCTAGTTCTTAACCCAAATATCATCCAAAATCATCAATTACCTTCTATTCTCATCATAATTTCACAATTCCAACATGGTATCATAGCTTTAAGCTCCTTTCATTCCCCAAATCTCTGTTTTCTATTTTCAAAATTTTTGTGTTCTTCATCTTTACTTACTGGTCCATAGCTATATCCACTGGGTATAAGAATTTCGACCATGGAAATGGAGAAGAAGAGTCTTATTCCAGTGACCCTTGAGGATTCTAATTGTTTTCTATGGTCAAGAGTAGCCAGAGTTACCTTGGGAAGTCATGGACTTTGGGACAACCATATCATGAAGGCTGAAGGTTTAAAGAGGATGGTTAAAGAGGATGGTCTGGCGATTTGCCTAAAGGATGAAAATAAGTGGGTTCAAGAAGACCAGCAAGTACTTGGAATTATCCATAGCTCTATTTCAGAACCAATCTTGGAGGCTTATTGACATCTTGAAACTGTCAAGGATCTATGGGAGAGCCTTCATACTGTGTATGGAAAGATCTCCAACCTGCGCAGGGTGTTTGATGTCAAGAGGATTATCAATCATCTGAGCCAGGAGGAAGTGGAGTTTAATCAGTATTTTGGTAAATTCAGAATCTTATGGGCAGAGTTGGATACTCTCAAGCTTTTTTTGTTGATCCAGAGATAATAAAGGAAAGATATGAACAAGACAAAGTCTTCAGTCTTCTCCTGAACCTAAATCCATCTTACAACAAGCTCGTAAGTCATATCCTGCGAGAAGTCAAGCTCCCAAACTTAGAAGAAGTCTGTTACCTGGTCCAAAGAGAACAAGGAGCAAATAAACTCTTCAAGGAAGATCAGAAATCAGCTACTAAGCAAAAGAGGATGGGGCCAGGTCTATGGTGGTCATAGAAGCAAGTAGCAATCACTTCCTAGGAAAAACAAGATCAGCAAATTTAAATCTAGACTGAGAGTTCAGCCAGATACACTGAAGCTCAAGGGGGTTAAGTTAGAGGTTCTGAAGGGCCAATCTATGTACTCTGCCCTCATAATTGAGGCCAATGAAAAAGAAGTGTGTGGCCAAGCAAGGATCACTGATGGCCCCATCAGCATGAGAGAAATTTAGCCACTAATCAAAGCTGCCAAAGCCATCATCTCCTCCAGGAAGTCTTGTGATAATTTTCGTATATCTAAGCCTATCATAATAGACTCTAGGGCTAGTCACCATATGATTAATGATAGTAGTCAAATTGGTAATGGTAGACCTGCTCTTGGGAGTTTATAATAGCAAATGAGATAAGGTGAAGATAAAAGGATTTGGGAATCTTAGGTTGTTTGATAGAGAATCTACTGCCTTCTACATGCCTGGTTTTGCATCCAACTTACTCTCTCTGAAGAAAGCCACATCTGACTTAAATTTTCAGTGGTGCTTAGGCCAAATGATGTTGAGTTTCAGGATCTTGAGACAGGAATAGTTATTGGAGAAGGGAACAGCCAGAATGGTCCATACAATCTCCAAAAGACTAAGCCTTCTAATAGCTCTGCTCCTTTATGCATGATTAGCTTGTCTGCGTGTGATAGCAGTACTTGGCATGCTAGACTAGGTCATACACACTTACGTGCATTAGGACTGATAATACATGATCTGATCCCCTTTGATCATTTGGAATGTGAAGCTTGCATATTAGGAAACCATTGCATGTCTGTCTTTCCCACATCAGTAACAGTCTATGAGAAATGCTTTGAATTAGTTCACTCTGATGTCTGGTGCTTTCCATGTGTGTCTAGAGATAACCATTTCTGAACCAAATAAAAGATGAGGTTATACACTATGGATGAAGGTTGAAGAATACTGAGGGAATGAGGAGGAAGTGAAATGGTGTTGTCCGTACAAGTTCGTACATGTCCGTACAAGGCCGTACAAGAAGGCCGTACAAGACTTAGGTCGACCAAAGTTACTGCGAGTAAACCAGAAGATTTACCTTCCCGCGTGTGTCTATGGTCACTTAGCCTTATGGATAAGGTTACTCCGCGCCTGGACAGGCTGTCCAAGAGCATCTGGTCAAGATGCCAAAGGAATCAAGCGTGTAAAGTTTCTGGTCCGTGTATTTCAAACCAGGCGCGCCCAAGACCTTGAATTCACATGCTCGAGTTGAAACCTTATCCTCTTGTATCCGTTAAGCATTACATTACCTTCTCTATATCTGTTGTAACCCTTCTCATTAATCAATCAAGCAGTATTCGAGTCTCTTCTTTTCTCTCTATTGTTCTTCAATTCCAGAAATGGGTTCTTAGTAAAGTCTTGATCTTTAGTCTCCAAATCTCTTCTAAACTCTCTCAAAGTCTCTTCTACTCGTTTATACTCAGATTCAACATTAGTTTTCATGGTGTTAGAGCCAGGTTCACTTGAATCTAGGTTTTGATTCCATCTCTCAACGAAGAACACTCAAGAACATCTTTTTCAATCCGTGAAGTTTTAAGATGGAGGGTACAATGACTACCGTGATTCCAGTGACACTTAAGGGAGGAAAATACCTCCTATGGTCTCGTGTGGTGAATGCATCAGTGGGGAGTAAGGGTTTATGGAACCACATCCTTGAGGATGAAGCTCAAAAATTCATTACTCATGAAGGAGACAAGGAGATTGTCGTGTGTGATGAAATGAAGTCGATCCAGGAAGACAACCTGGTGATGTCTATCCTTCAAAAATCTTTAGATCCGTCGATCTTAGAGGCATACAGTTACTGTGAGAGGGCAAAGGACCTGTGGGACACATTCCCGAATTTTTATGAGAACATCTCAAACCTTACTCGTGTGTTTGAGATCAAACGAGCTATCAACAGTCGAGCACAAGAAGATATGGAGTTCACAAGGAACCATGAAAAGTTTAGAGCTTTATGGTCTGAGCTTGAGATGCTGAGGCCGAGTACAACAGATCCAGATGAGCTCAATGAAAGGCATGAGCAAGATAAAGTCTTTGGCTTGTTGCTCACCCTCAACTTCACCTACAATGACCTGGTGAAACACATCTTGCGAGCTGAGAAGCTACCCACCTTGGAGGAAGTCTGCGCACAAATCCAAAAGGAATAAGGGTCATTGGGGTTGTTTGGAGGAAAAGGGGATCTTACCTTAGCTAATCTAACAGAGGAGCCTTAATCCAACAAAGTGAACAAGTATTAAGATAGGAGGTTTAATCGGAATTGTGATCATTGCAAGAGACAAGGACACAAGAAGCACCAGTGCTGGATCCTTCACCCACACCTCAAACCAACCAAGTTCATGAAGGACAGAGATGCAAGGGCGAATGTGAGCTATGGAGGAAGTGATCAGCATGGATCTGGACCCTCAACCCCGGCACAAGAGACTGAAGGACGTGAAGGTGGTGAGAAAAAAGCCTTGGTGACATACACTCCTCAACAAACCAACCGCCCAAATGAGAATGAGTTCATCCGTCGACCAGAAATGGATGCTCTCATCAAGATACTCAAAGACAATGGTAACACCTTTGGTAACCTCAGGGGGTATTATTTTAGACCATCTAAGGTTACTAGTTCTTATGATCAAACTGATGCATATACTCTCTCTAGGATTGCTGGTCTATCTCCTAGTGCTTGTAGCATGTCTCAACCATTGATAGTTGATTCTGGTCCATCACATCATATGATTTGTGATACTAGTCTTATTAAGAACATAGAACCTGCACATGGAAATGTTATGATTGCTAATGGTGATAGGATTCCAATAAGGGGGATAGGCAAGTTAAAACTGTTTTATAAGGAATCTAGAGCCTTTTATATGCCTGAGTTTACATCAAACTTATTATCTGTTAAGAAATGTACCAATGACTTGCAATGCAATGTTATCTTCAGTCCTAATGATGTGAAGTTTCAGGATATTGAGAGCAGACGTTTGATTGGGCAAGGATTTACAAAAGGAGACCTTTACTTACTTGAAGAGCTTACTTCTCTTCCTAGTCATAGTTGTTCTTTTACTTCTGTTCATGCTTCTACTTTAAATAAGAATGCTTTGTGGCATGCTAGACTAGGACATCCTCATGTTAGAGCTTTAAACTTAATGGTTCTAGGTGTTGTTTACGAAAATAATGATTGTGAAGCTTGTATCTTAGGCAAGCATTGTAAGACTGTGTTTCATAAGTCCACCACTATCTATGATCATTTCTTTGATTTAATAGAATCATATGTTTGGACTGTGCCTTGCTTGTCTAGAGAGAATCATAAATACTTTGTCACATTCATAGATGAAAAGTCTAAATACACTTGAATAACCTTGATTCCATCTAAAGATAGGGTGCTTGATGCATTTAGAAGTTTTCAAACTTATGTGACTTACCATTTCAATGCCAAGCTTAAAATTTTTAGATCAGATAATGGTGGAGAGTACACAAGTCAAGCCTTCAAGCAGCACCTATCCCAACATGGGATACTTCATCAAACAAGCTGTCCCTACACTCCTCAACAAAATGGAGTGGACGAGAGGAAGAACATGCACCTTATGGAAGTTGCTCGCTCCATGAACCAAGCAAATGTACCAAAGAGATTTTGGAGTGATGATGTTCCACTGCATGTTACCTTATCAACCGAAATCCAACCAAAGTCCTTGATGATCAGTAACCATTTGAGGTTCTGAAAAAGTATAGGCCAGCCTTAGATCACCTCTGGGTCTTTGGTTGTCTTTGCTCTGTTCACAAACCCAAAGAGCTAAGGAACAAGTTGGAGGCAAAGAGCACAAAGGGTATGTTCATTGGGGATTCACCAACGCCAGAAGTGGTACAAATGTTATGATACGGTAAACCAGAAGAGTTACCTTCCCGCGGAGAAGCTTCTTCCTTCCTTCCTTCCGTGTCTCTATGTGCACTGAACCTTATGTATAAGAGGATCTGGTCAAGATGCCAAAGAAATCAAGGGTGTAAAGCTTCTGGTCCGTGTATTTCAAACCAGGTTAAGCATTACTTTACCTTTACTTCACATGCTTGAGTTGAAACCTTATCCTCTTGTATCCGTTAAGCATTACTTTACCTTCTCTATATATGTTGTATCCCTTCTCAATAATATCTCAAGCAATATCCGAGTCTCTTGTTTTCTCTCTAGTGTTCTTCATTTCCAGAAATGGGTTCTTACTAAAGTCTTGATCTTTAGTCTCCAAATCTCTTCTACACTCTCTCAAAGTCTCTTCTTCTCGTTTATACTCAGATTCAACATTAGTTTTCAACCATAAGTACTTTGTGACTTTTATTGATGAAAAGTCCAAGTATACTTGGCTGACATTGCTACCATCAAAGGATAGAGTGTTAGATGCTTTCCTAAACTTTCAGTCTTCTGTCACTAATCATTTTAAGGCTAGTGTGAAGGTACTAAGTTCAGTCAATGGAGGTGAATATACAAGTCATGCTTTCAAAAACTACTTGGCCAAGAATGGAATAGTTAGCCAAAAAAGTTGTCCATACACACCTCAACAGAATGGAATGGCTGAAAGGAAGAATACGCATCTCATGGAAGTGGCTAGGTCAATGATGTTTCATGCAAATGTCCCTAAAAGGTTCTGGAGTGATGTTGTGGTGACAGCATGCTATCTGATTAATCGAATTCAAACCAAGGTGTTGAAGGATATATCTCCTTATGAAGTGATAAATCAAACAAGACCATCCATTCATCATCTTAGAGTGTTTGGATGTGCATGCTTTGTGCTGATACTTGGAGAGCATAAGAACAAGCTCTACACAGAAAGGATACAAGTGTATGTTCATTGGCTACTGCTCTACACAGAAAGGATACAAGTGTTACAAACCTGAAACAAGAAGAGTGGTTGTGTCAAGAGATGTGAAGTTCATGGAAGGGAAAGAGTTTTATGAACAGAAGAATTGGGATGAGCTCGAGGACCTGTCCCAAGACTCAAACAGTGCCAATAACCTGAGAAACATCATGGAAAGCCTTGGCATCAGTTTTCAAAAAGAGAAGGTTGGCACAAGCGCCTCTCCTATGGCAACAAAAGAAGGTGTAGAAGTCTCTCATCCTGGTCCTAAGGGGGGCAATGAACAAGAACCAGAACAAAAACAAGGTTCAGATGTTCATGATCATGAGAGTGTACAAGAAGAGAAGACTGCTCAAGTTCATAAGGAAGAAGAGCAGAAAGAGAACAAGACCAGGTTTAACCACTAAGAAGGAGTACAGGGATTAAGAAGGATCCTTCCTACTGGGTGAACACAAGAGTCTACTATAATAGTCAAGCATTAGCTCATTCAATCTCAGCAGTTTGTTCTTTTGCGCAATTTCCACCTGAGCACCAAGCTTTCATCAGTGGTTTAGATCAAGGGTATGTACCAAGATCTTATGAGGAAACAATGGAACTTGAGGAATTGAGAGATTTGTTTGGGAATGTGACTAATCCAATGATCAACAATGACACTTGGTATGAGAGTGACCTCCCAAAAGGCAAGAAAGCTGTATCAAGCAAATGGGTGTATACTATTAAGTACTTACCAAATGGAAAATAGGAGAGGAGGAAGTCAAGACTTGTTGCAAGAGCCTTCACTCATACATATGGAGAGGACTATGTGGATACATTTGCACCAGTAGCCAAGCTGCATACAATTCAGATCATTCTATCACTTGCAACAAATTTGGAGTGGAAATTGTGGCAGATGGATGTCAAGAATGCTTTCCTTCAAGGAGAGTTAGAAGATGAGGTATACATGCATCCTCCTCCTGGTCTAGAACACTTGTTCAGGCCTGGAAATTTCTAAGACTCAAGAAGGCAATATATGGACTGAAGCAATCTCCAAGACCTTGGTACCACAAGCTGAGCACTACACTGAATGAAAGAGGATTATTGAAATCAGAGGCTGATCATACTCTATTTACTCTCCCTGGTCCATGAGGCATTTTGGTCATTTTGGTGTATGTAGATGACATTATCATCACTGGCAATGACAAGGAAGGCATCGAAGCCACCAAAGCCTTCCTAAAATCCGTGTCTGACATCAAGGATCTTGGAGAGCTTAAGTACTTTCTAGGTACTGAAGTATGTCGATCCAAGGAAGGACTCTTTTTTTCCTAAAGGAAGTAAGCATTGGATCTGTTGAATGATGGAGGAAACCTTGGGAGGAAGAACTGCTAAGACTCCCCTTGAATATGGCTACAACGTGATGAGAGAGGGGGAGTTGAGGACACTCCATTTGTTGATGTGAAGCAGTATAGAAGGATGGTTGGGAACTCATTTACCTAAAAATTACAATAGCAGACATATGCTTTGCTGTTAATTAAGTAAGCCAACACATGCAGACGCCTAAGGTACACCATTGGAACATGGTTGAAAGGATCGTGATGTATCTGAGAGAGGCTCCAGGTATGGGTGTGTGGATGGGGTGCAATGGAAGCACATAAATTGTAGGGTATTGTGATGCTGATTCAGCAGGAGATAGGATTTATAGGAGATCAACTACTGGATACTGTACATTTATTGGAGGCAATTTGGTGGCTTGGAAGAGCAAGAAGCAGAAGGTTGTATCAGGTTCAAGTGCTGAAGCAGAGTATAGAGACATGAGGAAGTTCACTAATGAGTTGATATGGATCAAGGGATTGCTTGCAGACTTGGGGATTGAGACTACATCACCAATCACTATGCATTGTGACAATTAGGCTGCCATTCACATTGCCAGCAACTCAGTCTTCCATAAAAGGACCAAACATATTGAAGTAGACTGCCACAAGGTTAGACAAGCTGTGGAGAAACAAATTATCCTACCTTTTTACACAAGAAGTGAAGACAAGTTAGCCGATATCTTCACCAAGGCTGCAAGCACCAAAGTCTGTGAGTTCATCCACGCTAACTTGGGACTTATAGATCTCACTTCTCACTGACTCTCGTAACATGAAGGCTTCTACTCTTTTTCCTTAGTATGTTTTTGTCCCATTGGTTTTGCACACTAAGGTTTTAATGAGGAAAGTTCTTCATGTTTCCAAGGTTGACCAGTTCCTATGGTCAAGTTTGAGGGGGAGTATTGAGATGAAGAATAAAAGAGGAAGAATAAGATGAAAAGAGTTATTTGGGCGCAGGTTATAATGAAAAGAGTTATTTAGACATCTGTCCGTACAACTCAACCAGGATGACCTAACTTGAAGTGCAAGCCCAGGCAAGTGAAGATTGTCCGCCACTCTAGCTTGTGGGAACTTCATATGGTCGTTGGAGTTTATGTTGACCAGAGGAGAGGGTTTGAATAATTTAAAATAAGAAGATCACATGTTCTTTTTAAGCCTTGGAGCTGTAGTGAGCAGTCACTTTTCCTGGACCAGAGCAGTTGTCTTCTAGTGTATTATATCATTTGTTTATTCCTTATGTCTTAGGCAATTTCCCTATATATTGTAACCTTCTGAGTTAATGTAAACTAAGGAGACAATCTCTCACTTCTCTCTCTATTATGTCCATTTTCGTCCCTCATCTCTCCTCTCTCTTACTCTGTCCAGAAACTCTCTCTTGTTCATCTCTCTCTTGTTCTTCACCCAAATATCATCCAAAATCATCAATTACCTTCTATTATCATCATAATTTTTCAATTCTAACAAAAAGTTGGTCCCACCATTGAATGGCATCACCATAGAACTCTGTTGTAGCCAATCTAAACTTCTTTCTTTCTGAGTAGTTTTGGCCATCAAAGACAAGTTGCATTTTCTGCTCCCAATCCAAGTAGCCATCATGGTCGTTTTTGCCACAGAAAGATGGTATTCTGCTACTCCTTTTGATCTTAGCCTCTTTCTGAAGCTGTGAAATATTACCAAAGAAATCATCAGCATGTTTCTGTTGAAATGAATCAGTCTTTTTAATTATTTTCATTATATCAGACATCAGTGCCTTCCATCTGCAATTTATTCAATGTCACAGTTGGTTTCTTCTTTCTTTTACTGACATCTCCAGCCATGGTTTCCTGTTAAGAAACTCAACAAGAAAATTAGCACAGTAACAGATAGCCAAAGCCTCACTTTCCTCTTGTGTTTCTTTCAAGTTTTTCTCTGATTTTTTTCTCTGTGAATCCACTAGCTCAGCAACAAACAAAGATCAAACCTTTAGAGAACAAACCCCAACCCCAAATTAGAAGAAAGAGATACACAGATTGCAAGATTTTTGTTTGAAAGAGGCTTTACCACCAGGACTGGATTTCACCTCAGACATCTGCATTTCTCCTCAGCGAAGTTGGATTTCTCTTCAATTTTTCTTTTGATTGTTTTTTTTAAATCTAGTTGGCCCTCTTCCAGTACAACATATAGACAGAGAAGAACAAACTGCCGAGATTTTCCAGAGAAAAGAAACAGTTTCCCAAAAAGAAAGAGAAGTCGAAAGGTTTTTAGAATCAAACCCTAGATCAAGAGCCTTCAAATCTGCTCCGATACCACTTGATAGAACTCTTAGGACGATATCTTTTGTCCCTGATTCTTTTGAAGGATGATCTGATGGTTTAGATGACCAATGGTGATGGTTTTAATGAATAGAAGTCGAGATGGTGGATGGACTTCAGTGAGGATCTCTGGATTGATCAACACTTTTGTAGATGTGTCCTTGATCAAGAGAATGAACTCTGTTTTTGATCAAAGACAGGTTTTTCTTGCAGAAAATGAACCCCTAGTAATCGATGTTCAAAGATGAACAAAGGATTCATAGTTTTAAGAGATAGTTTTTGATAAAAGAAAGGTGAATGAATCTTATTCTTGTCGTTCCTACACTTATATAGGTTACAGAAGATGTAGAAACCAAAAGACAAGTGCATACAATAAGAAACGTAGAAACTAGGAATGTAGACTTGATTTTGGACCAGAATAAGGTTTTTGTTGAATGACTCTTGGCATGCCACGACCAGGAATTTCTCGCAGACTCCCTCTTGGTATTCTTGGTGAGAATGGGCTTGAAATGGACTCAACAAAGGGCTGGTCGAATTTGACATGAAACGACCCAGTATGTATTTCTTATGATTTTCTTCTTGGCTGAAAACTTCTCTTTGGGCCCATTGATCCAAAACGTGGTCATAAGTTTTCTTTGACATCTTAGCATGTAATACTGATTAAGGCTTCATAGAAAAATGCACAGGTTCACCAAGGAGTAACAAGCACTTCATTAGATCATCAGGTGGCCTCCATGAACCAATATGACAGAGAATGTGAATTCTTTGATCATGTTTTCTAACCCTATGGACTGGACTGGTTTTTGCTTGACAAGAATACCAAGTTTGCGACCATTCCTAGGACTCTGAAGGGGATGAACTACCTTTTATGGTCCAGATTGGTGAAAACTGCCCTTGGAGGAAGAGGTTTCTGGAGCCATGTCTCAACTTGAAAAGCTCCAAAACAGACCATCCAAGGAGAAGATGGAAAGGAGATAGTCGTGGTGGATGAAGGCAATTGGGGTTAAGGGGACTTCATGGTGCTTTCTCTCATCCAAAACTCTCTGGATCCAGCTATTTTGGAAGCTAATTCATACTGTGAAAGCTCCAAAGACTTATGGGAAACTCTCTACAAGATTTGTAGAAACCTTTCCAAGCTTACTCGAATTTTTGAAGTTAAGAAGGCCATTAAATCTCTTAGTCAAGAAGATATGGACATCACAGCTCACTTTATCAAGTTTAGGTCCCTTTGGGCTGAGTTGGAGATGCTCAGACCACACATAGTCGACCCAGCAGCTCTGAATGAGACGCGTGAGCATGATAAGGTATTTCGGTTACTCCTCACCCTAGTCCAACCTACAACGACCTGATTAAACATATACTGAGAGCTGATAAGTTACCAAGCCTGGAAGAAGTATGTGCTCAGATACAAAAGGAGCAAGGATCCCTTCGCCTTTTTGGAGGCAAATTCGAGCTAGTCATAAGAAATCAAGCTGAAGGGCCAGTAGCAAACAAGGGAGTTTAGAAGCATGATGATAGGAAGGTCTTCATATGTTACCACTGCAAGAAGAAGGGCCACATGAAGGATAAGTGTTCTATACTTCATCCTCATTTAAAGCCCAACAAGTTCAAGGAGCCACGGAGTCAGTACCAGGATGCTAGAGCTCACTTCTCAAATGATGGAGCTGAACCAGTGACTCCCCCTGGATGCTTCTCGATGTTCTCTAACAATGGTATAGGAAAAGCCATGGCAACAACATCCTCTTACTCCACTGCAAGGACTAACCAGGATGAGACCATCAAACGATCTGATCTAGAGGCTCTCATCAAGGCATAAAAGAAAACTCTGGTATCCCCAACACCCTTGGAATTTCACTTAATGTTAGAATTGAGAAATTATGATGATACTAGAAGGTAATTGATGAGTTTGAATGATATTTGGGTGAAGAACAAGAGAGAGTTTCTGACAGAGTAATGGAGAGTAGAGATGAGGGACGAAAATGGAGAGAAGGGAGAGATTGTCTCTATAGTTTACATTAACTGAGAAGGTTACAATATATAGGCAACTAGTCTAAGACATAAGTAGTAAACAAATGATATAGTACACTAGAAGACAACTGCTCTGGTGCATGGAAAGTTACTGCTCACCAATAGGTCCAAGGCTTAAACAGAACATGTGATCTTTTTTATTTTAAATTATTCAAACCCTCTCCTCTGGTAAACATAAACTCCAACAGCCATATGAAGTTCCCATAAGCTAGAGTGGTCGACATTCTTCACTTGCCTTGGCTTGCACTTCAAGTTAGGCCATCCTGGTTGAGTTGTACGAACAAACGCCTAACCTTCGCCCTGGTAACTCTTTTTTCATCTTATTCTTCCTCTTTTATTCTTCATCTCAATACTCCCCCTCAAGCTTGACCATAGGAACTGGTCAAGCTTGGAAACATGAAGAACTTCCCTCATTAAAACCGTAGTGTGCAAAACCTAATGGAACAAAAACATACTAAGAAAAAAGTAGAAGCCTTTATGTTAGGAGAGTCAGTGAGAAGTGAGGTCTACGAGTGCCAACATAGAGTGGATGAACTCACAAACTTTGGTGCTTGCAGACTTGGTGAAGATGTCAGCTTACTGGTCTTCACTTCTTGTGTAACAAGGTAAGATAATTTGTTTCTCAACAGCTTGTCTAACCTTGTGGCAGTCTACTTCAATAATTTTGGTCCTTTCATGGAAGTCTGAGTTGCTGGCAATGTAAATGGCAGCATGATTGTCACAATGCATAGTGATTAGTGATGTAGTCTCGATCCCCAAGTCTCCAAGCAATCCCTTGATCTATATCAACTTATTAGTGAGCTTCCTCATGTCTATATACTCTACTTCAGCACTTGAAACTGATATAACCTGCTGCTTCTTTCTCTTCCAAGTCACCAAGTTGTCTCCAATAAACGTACAGTATCCAGTAGTTGATCTCCTATCAATCCTATCTCCTGCCGAATCAACATGACAATACCCTACAATTTTTGTGCTTCCATTATCCACACACCCATACCTGGAGCCTCTCCCAGATACCTCATGATCCTTTCAACCATGTTCCAATGGTGTACCTTAGGCGTATGCATGTGTTGGCTTACTTGATTCACAGCAAAGCATATGTCTGGTCTTGTAATGGTTAAGTAAATGAGTTTCCCAACCATCCTTCTATACTGCTTCACATCAGCAAATGGAGTGTCCTCAAACTCCCCCTCTCTCATCACCTTGTAGCCAGCTTCAAGGGGAGTCTTAGTAGTTCTTCCTCCAAGGTTTCCTCCCTCACTCAACAGATCCAGTGTATACTTCCTTTGGGACAAGAAGATTCCTTCCTTGGATCGACATACTTCAATACCCAGAAAGTACTTAAGCTCTCCGAGATCCTTGATGTCAAAAACAGATTTTAGGAAGGCTTTGGTGGCTTGGATGCCATCCTTGTCACTGCCAGTGATGATAATGTCATCCACATACACCAAAATGACCACAATTCCTCTTGGACTAGGGAGAGTAAATATAGTGTGATCAGCCTCCGATTTCCTAAATCCTCTTCCATTTAGTGTAGTGCTCAGCTTGTGGTACCAAGCTCTTGGAGATGGCTTCAGTCCATAAATTGCCTTCTTGAGTCTTAGGACATTTCCAGACCTGGCCAAGTGTTCTAGACCAGGAGGAGGATGCATGTATACCTCATCTTCTAACTCTCATTGATGGAAAGCATTCTTGACATCCATCTGCCACAATTCCCACTCCGAATTCGTTGCAAGTGATAGAATGATCGGAATTGTATGCAGCTTGGCCACTGTTTCAAATGCATCCACATAGTCTTCTCCATATGTCTGAGTATAGCCTCTTGCAACAAGTCGTGACTTCTTCCACTCCTCTTTTCCATTTGCTAAATACTTAAATAGTAAACACCCATTTGCTTGATACAGCTTTATTGCCCTTTGGGAGTTCACTCTCATACCAAGTGTCATTGTTGATCATGGTATTAGTGTCATTCCCAACCGAATCTCTCCATTCCACAAGTTCCATTTCTGCCTCAAAAGATATTGGTAAATACCCTTGATCTAAACCACTGATGAAAGCTTGGTGCTCTGGTGGAAATTGCGCAACAGAACATACTGCTGAGATTGGATGAGCTACTGTTTGACTATTATAGTAGACTCTTATGTTTACCCAGTTGGAAGGATCCTTCTTAGTCCTTGTTCTCCGTCTCAGTGGTTGAACCTGGTCTTGTTCTTATTTCTTCTCTTCTTCCTCATGAACTTGAGCAGTTGTACACTCTCCTGATCATGAACATCTGAACCTTGTTGTTGTTCTGGTTCTTGTTCATTTCTCCCCTCAGGATCAAGATGAGTGACTTCTACACCTTCTTTTGTTGCCATAGGAGAGGCCTGGTGCCAACCTTCTCTTTTCGAAAACTGATGCCAAGGCTTTCCATGATGTTTCTCTGGTTATTGGCACTGTCTGAGTATTGGGACAGATCCTTGAGCTTATCCCAATTATTCTGTTCATAAAACCCTTTCCCTTCAAAGAACTTCACGTCTCTTGACACAACCACTCTTCTTGTTTCAGGGTTGTAACACTTGTATCCTTTATGCGTAGAGGAGTAGCCAATGAACATACACTTCATGCTCTTTGCTTCTAGCTTGTTCCTTTTCTCTCATGGTATCAGCACAAAGCCTGCACATCCAAACACTCTAAGATGATGAATGGATTGTCTGGTTTGATTCATCACTTCATAAGGAGATATATCCTTCAACACCTTGGTTTGAATTCGATTAATCAGATAGCATGCTGTCACCACAGCATCACTCCAGAACCTTTTAGGGACATTTGCATGAAACATCATTGACCTAGCCACTTCCATGAGATGCGTATTCTTCCTTTCAGCCATTCCATTCTGTTGAGGTGTGTATGGACAGCTTTTTTGGGGAACTATTCCATTCTTGTCCAAGTAGTTTTTGAAAGCATGACTTGTATATTCACCTCCATTTTCTGAACTTAGTACCTTCACACTAGCCTTAAAATTATTAGGGCAGAAGACTGAAAGTTTATGAAAGCATCTAACACTCTATCCTTTGATGGTAGCAATGTCAGCCAAGTATACTTGGTCTTTTCATCAATAAAAGTCACAAAGTACTTATGGTTATCTCTCGACACACATGGAGAGCACCAACCATCAGAATGAACTAATTCAAAGCACTTCTCATAGACTATTACTAATGTGGGAAAGACAGACTTGCAATGTTTTCCTAATAGGCAAGCTTCACATTCCAAATGATCAATGGGCATCAAATCAGGTATTATCAGTCCTAATGCATGTGAGTGTGGATGACATAGTCTAGCATGCCAAGTACTACTATCACACACAGACGAGCTTATCATGCATAAAGGAGCAGAGGGATTAGAAGGCTTAGTCTATTGGAGATGGTATAGATCATCCTGGCTGTTCCCTTCTTCAATAACTCTTCCTGTCTCAAGATCCTGAAACTCAACATCATTTGTCCTAAACACCACTTGACAAATTTAGTCAATTGTGGCTTTCTTCACATAGAGTAATTTGGATGCAAAACTAGGCATGTAGAAGGCAATAAATTCTCTATCAAATAGCCTAAGATTCTCAATTTCTTCTATCTTCACCTTATCTCCATTTGCTATTATAACATTCCCAAGAGCAGGTCTAACATTGCTAATTACACTCCTGTCACTAATCATATGGTGACTAGCCCCTGAGTAAATTATGATAGGTTTAGAGATAGAAAAATTACCGCCAGACTTCCGGGAGGAGATGATGGCTTTGGCAGCTTTGATTAGTGGCTCAATTTCTCTCTTGCTGATGGGACCTCCAATGATCCTTGCTTGGCCGCGCACTGCTTTTCCATTTGCTTCACTTATGAGGTCAGAGTACATAGTTTGGCCCTTCAAAACCTCTAGCTCCACCCGGTTGAGCTTCTATGTATCTGGCTGAACTCTGTGGGAACCGAAATTCGCACATTGATTTCTGTAAAATAAGGAAAATTAGGAAAACCCTAATTTCCCAGAGATCCCGGATTTCTACTAAACCAAAAACGTCAAGCGACCAGAAAGAGAGAACAAACGAAAATAGCGATGAATGTAAATAAAAAAGGAAGAGCAATAGGAATCTTATTCCGAATCAGTGTGAGCGTTACCATGAGGTATGAGCCTTGGCTATGAAAGCTGTCGGCGAGATCGCTAGTTCTAACAACCTAAGACCGCAAAAACTTAGTTGAGTCGCAGCTCGAGTAACAAAAACGGAAAATTGCCTAAAACGCTAAGTTTGCTGTGAGAGCTCTGAGTAAAATTTCTGGTCCCTCTGCACCTTCGACCTTGGATCTCTTATATACTCCTTAGAGGCGGTTTTGCCTTGCCGATTCTGCCCTTGGTCGAATTTATCTTCTCCTGGAAATCTTCCATATCTTCCACATTCTTGTGTTTATCCTTTGGAAACTTTACATTTATCCTTCAAGACTTAACATTTATCCTTTCCTGCAAAACAGGGGTAAACCGTCATAGGATTGTGGCTCAATTTCATATAGAATCGAAAGTGGGCTTTCAGCCGTGCATGAACCCTATCGGCCCATTTTTATGACTTAGGCGTTTTTACGCTTTTATAGAAACGGCGATTTCCGAATGACGTTGGTTTGTGCGGAAGCCCGTACCTCCCATATAATGAAGACAATATCTTGAGGTGTTTAGGCAACCGACGATTGTCTATACGTTCAATTTTCACTTCTTTCGAGAAAGAAGTCCTCGTAGTTCTCTTTTAAGTAGTAAAGTTTGGGATATGACTTTGATCGAAAAGAAACGAGGACTAAGTTCGACTTGTTCTCGAAAAGGGGAGTTATAAAGATGGGCAGTAGATTGAATGATCATGCTTGTGGGCCGGTGCGGCACGTACCTTCAAATGTTTGGTCTACTCAATGAACCGGCGAACCCACCGTTCAGGATTGATCTACTCGCCGTTCGGCGAGTAGACCGGCTGGTCTACTCGCCAAACAGCGAGTAGAATGAGCTTGACTGGTCTACTCGCCAAATGGCGAGTAGACCGAGCTTGTCCGGTCTACTCGCCGTTTGGGGAGTAGGCCGTTTTGTCTACTCGCCAAATGGCGAGTAGAACGAGCTCGTTCAGTCTACTCGCCAAACGGCGAGTAGACCGTGTGGGTTCGATTTAGTCGAACCGGTGAGTAGACCGTTTTGTTTGGTTATGCCGAGATTATTTGAGTGTTCTCGAGGCTTTCCCGGTTTAACGGATTACTTGTGAAATCTAAGTTCGGTTAAGCCGCTTTTTAATTTACAAGTTCTCCTTTCTTTTTTCTCGACAAGAAATCTCTCTCGAGAAGTTTTTTAAGGCTGATTTTGTCGTGACCGATTTTGAACCGAACAAACTCTCAGTCTAGATTTAAATTTTCTGATCTTGTTTTTCCTAGGAAGTGATTGATGCTTGCTTCTATGACCTCCATAGACCTGCCCATACTCTTTTGCTTAGTAGCTGATTTCTGATCTTCCTTGAAGAGTTTATTTGCTCCTTGTTCTCTTTGGACCAGGGAACAAACTTCTTCTAAGTTTGGGAGCTTGACTTCTCGCAGGATATGACTTATCAGCTTGTTTTAGGATGGATTTAGGTTCAGGAGAAGACTGAAGACTTTGTCTTGTTCATATCTTTCATTTATTATCTCTGGATCAACATAAAAAGGCCTGAGGGTATCCAAGTCTCCCCATAAGCTTCTGAACATACCAAAATACTGATTAAACTCCACTTCCTCCTGGCTCAGATGATTGATAATCCTCTTGACTTCAAACACCCTGCTCAGTTTGGAGATATTTCCATACAGAGTATGAAGGCTCTCCCATAGATACTTGGCAGTTTCAAAAAGTGAATAAGCCTCCAAGATTATTTCTGAAAGAGAGCTATGTATGATTCCAAGTGCTTGCTGGCCTTCTTGAACCCACTTTGTGAGATTTATGTTAGAATGAGAGATTTAGAAGTAGTTTACTGCTGGAGAATGAAGAACATGAAGAACAAGAGAGAGAGAGAGAGAGAGAGAGAGAGAGGGATTTCGAAATTCAAAGAGAGAGAAGGATAGAAATGATTTCCTTACCAGAAATGGTTCATGTGAAGGTTACATTTATAGAGAGAGGACAAAGCAAAATAATAAACAAATAAAGAACCAAACAAATAAAGAACTAATAAACTATTCTTCTGCTCTTCTGCCTTGGACAGAAGTGGGGGGGGACCAAAGACCAAGCAGATGGGAGAAAGGGACATCTCCTCAACGGTTGGGAGCCTAATCCCACACGTGACTCCTTGCTGTTCTCCACTTCCTTGCTGTTCTCCACTCCCTTAGTTCCTTGGTGACCAGAATAAGTCTTCTTAGTTAGGTAAGTTCATTTCTGGGTCCTCCTGTCCCTTTGCCTACTTTGTACTCCAAGTTAGGTCACTTGTACGGACAGACTTGTCCCACAAGTTTGTACGGACATACTTGGTCCACAAGCTTCCCTTGATTAGTTCTGCTTCTGTTATTTGAAATGTCCTCTCATTCTTTCTAACTTCATGTCGCCATTTCCTCTCTTTATTGGCTTCATGTCAACACTCCCCTTGAAGCTTGACCATGTGGAACAAGTCAAGCTTGGAAGCCATGAAGCATTCCCTCATTAAAACCTCATCTAGATAAAACCACATGGGAGAAAAACCAAGCCAAGGAAAAAGAGTAGAACACTTCATGGAGGAGAGATCAGTAACATGTGAGGTCTATGAGCCCAAGCTTTGGATGAATGAACTCACAGACCTTAGTACTCGCAGCCTTTGTGAAGATATCAGCTAGCTGGTCTTCACTTCTTGTGTAGCAAGGTAAGATGATCTTCTGCTCCACAGCTTGTCTTACCTTGTGACAATCCACCTCCATATGTTTAGTCCTCTCATGAAAGACTGAATTGCTAGCAATGTGTATAGCAGCCTGGTTATCACAATGCATAGTGATTGGTGTTGTGGTCTCAACTCCCAAATCCTTAAGCAGTCCTTTGATCCAGATTAGCTCACTTGTAAGCTTTCTCATGGCTCTATATTCTGCCTCAACATTTGAACATGAAACCACCTTTTGCTTCTTGCTCTTCCAAGTTACCAAGTTGCCTCCAATAAATGTGCAATAACCAGTAGTTGATCTCCTATCAACCCTATCTCCAGCCCAATCAGCATCACAATAGCCTACTATCTCAATACTCTTGTTGCAACCCATCCAAACTCCTTGCCCTGGTGCTTCGCTCAAGTACCTCAGAATCCTTTCTACCATGTTCCAATGGTGCATCTTAGGAGCTTGCATATGCTCGCTCACTTGATTCACTGCAAAACACACATCTGGTCTTGTGATAGTGAGATATATGAGTTTTCCCACCATCCTTCTATAGTGCTTCACATCTTCATATGCCTTATCTTCAATATCCCCCTCACGCATCACTTTGTACCCCTCCTCTAGAGGTGTTTTAGAAGCTCTACTACCAAGATCTCCAGCTTCCTTTAATACATCAAGAGTGTATTTCCTTTGGGACAGAAACAGTCCCTCCTTGGATCTACACATCTCAATCCCTAGAAAATATTTGAGCTCTCCCAAATCCTTGATATCAAATGTTGCCTTGAGAAAAGCTTTGGTGGAGCTGATCCCCTCTTTATCACTGCCTGTGATAATGATATCATCCACATAAATGAGGATCACAATGATCCCTTGGTGGCTGGTGAGAGTAAACAAGGTGTGATCAGCCTCAGGTTTTACAAAGCCTCTTCCATTAAGGGTTGTGCCCAGTTTGTGATACCAGGCTCTTGGAGATTGCTTCAGACCATAGATTGCTTTCCTAAGCCTCAAGACATTGCCTGGTTCAACCATGCCTTCCATAACAGGTGGTGGACGCATGCATACCTCATCTTCTAGCTCTCCTTGTAGGAATCCATTCTTGACATCCATTTGCCAAAGATCCCATTCCAAATTCACAGCAAAAGAGAGCAAAATCCTTATGGTGTGAAGCTTTGCCACTGGTGCAAAGGTTTCAAGATAGTCCTCACCATATACTTGAGTGTAGCCTCTTGCTACCAGCCTGGTATTCTTCCTCTCAGGTTTCCCATTGGCTAAGTACTTAATTGTGAACAGCAACATGCTTGTTACTGCCTTCTTGCCTTTGGGAAGTTCAGTTTCAAACCAGGTTCCATTCTTCTCCATAGCACCCATCTCATCTCCTACTGAATCTCTTCATTCCTTAATTGCCATAGCCTCTTCATATGACCTTGGTACGTAAGCCTCATCAAGTTTAGTGATGAAGGCATGATGATCCATAGGATATTGAGCTAGGGAGCATGTTGCTTGAGTAGGATGGGCAACTGCTTGAGAGTTTAAATAAACCCTTGTGTTGATCCAATTAGAAGCAGATTTTCTGAGTCTAGTACTCCTCCTTTGTACTGGTGGTGCTACTTCTTCTGGAACAGCTTCTGCATCATCTGAGGACTGACCCTCATTTACCACTGATTCTTCTTGATCTTGTTGCTCATCTTGGCCATGAATTCTTGCTGAGTTTTCTGGTTGTGTTGGCTCAGCAGTATTGTCCCCCACATGGTCAAGGTGAGGAACCACCTGAACCTCAATGTTATCATAGCTGGAACCAGTTTCAGTCTCCACCCTTTTATCAGCTTCTGGTGTAGACCCTTTTGGTTCAGGTTCCATTCTTGCTTCAGGCATACTGACCCTAAGGCTTTCCATCACTCTCCTAAGATTGCTTGCTCTATCAGAAGCTGATTGAGATAGGTTCTCTAGATCCTCCCAACTCTTATCATTGTAGTATCCTCTTGATTCTACAAACTTCACATCTCTAGACACCATGACTCTCCTAGTCTCTGGTTCATAGCATTTGTAACCCTTCTGGTTTGGGGAGTATCCAATGAACATTGCCCTTGTAGTTTTTGCATCTAATTTGTTCCTCTGTTCACCTGGTATTAATACAAAACAAAGACACCCAAACACACGCATATGGTCAATAGATGGTCTGGTTTTGTTGAGTACCTCAAATGGTGAGTGATCTTGGAGAACTCTGGTGGGAATTCGATTGATCAAATAACATGTTGTCAAGACTGCATCTCCCCAAAACCTTTTAGGCACACTTGTATGAAACATCATGCTTCTGGCCACCTCCATTAGGTGCCTATTTTTCCTCTCAGCCACCCCATTTTGTTGTGGTGTGTAAGGGCAGCTGGTTTGATGTATCACCCCATGCTGAGCCAAGTATTGCTTGAAAGCTTGACTAGTTTACTCTCCACCATTATCAGACCTGAAGATCTTCAACTTGGCATTGAAATGGCTGAGGACATGGTTATGAAAGTTCTTGAATGCCTCCAGCACCTTGTCTTTTGACTGAATCAGAGTCACCCATGTGTATTTGGACTTCTCATCAATGAAGGTGACAAAATACTTGTGATTCTCTCTGGACATACAAGGCGCTGTCCACACATCAGAGTGAATCAGATCGAAACACTTCTCATAGATAGTGCTAGACCTTGGAAAGACTGTTCTACAATGCTTCCCCAAGATGCAGGCTTCGCAATCATCATTCTGAACCACCATACCCGAAAACATCAAGTTCAAAGCTCTAGTGTGAGGATGTCCCAATCTGGAGTTCCATATGATGCTCTCAATCCCATTAGAAGTACTGACTACGCAGTGAGCAGGAGATGCTCCAGAAACCTTAGTCTTTTCTAGGTGATATAGTTCCTGATGGCTGTACCCTTTTCCAATTACCTGCCCTGTCTCCAAGTCTTGAAATTCAACTTCATCAGGTCTAAAAATAACTTGACAATTCAGGTCCACGGTTGCCCTTTTAACTGATAGCAAGTTTGATGTAAACTGAGGCATATATAAGGCAGTGGATTCTCTATAAAACAGCCTAAGGTTCCTTATCCCTTCTATCTTAATCTTATCACCATTTGCTATAAGCCCATTCCCTGAGGCAGGTTTGATATTACTAACCAGGTTCCTATCACTAATCATGTGATGGCTAGCTCCTGAATCTATAATGATGGGTTTAGAGTCGGGATAATATTTACCAACCTCCTTGGGTGAGATAAGGGCCTTGGCAGCTTTTATAAAGGAATCAAAGTCTCTTCTGGTCACTGGACTATCAGAATTGGTCGCCTCTGCCATACTCCTCCATGTTCCTCCTTCATTAGAATCACCACAGAGGGCTGAATACATGGTTCTTCCTGTAATTACTTGATGCTCAAACTCCTTGAGCTTAAATGTACTTGACTAGCTTCCTAGGGAACTTGGAAGCTTCCTTTCTTGAATGATATAACTTATCAGACTATTGCAGGGTGAATCCAGGTTTAAGAGAAGACTGAAAACTTTGTCTTGCTCATAGACAGCCTGAAGACTCTCCCATAGATTCCCATAAACATTTTGAAGCTTCTCCCATAAACTCTTGGCGGTTCTAAGGTGATAATGATCCTCCAAGATCTGTTCAGACAGAGAGCTGTGTATAATTCCAAGTGTTTGTTGTTCCTATTGAACCCACTTGTCTTCATGCTTTAGGCAAGTAGCCTGACTATCCTCTTGATCCATCCTCTTTGAACTTTCAGCCTCCATGATATGGCTGTCCCAAAGTCCATGACTTCCCAAGGTAACTCTGGCCACTCTTGACCATAAAAGATAGTTAGGACCCTCTAGGGTCACAGGAATGAGATTCTCCTTCTTCATTTTCTTGGTCGAAATCATCTTTTCCATTTTCGGCAATTTCTGGAGCTGGAAATGATGAACAGCTGAATGATAAGGGTTTTCAGTCCTCAGAGCAAATCAATGTAGTATTTAAGATTGTCGAACCACAGGGAACTAATGATCTACACACTAAGAATACACAAACATTCTTAATCTAAGCAAATAAGATGATAGAGGATTTGTGACAAGCTAAACTCCTAGAATTATAAACAAAGTGATCTCAAGTTCAAACAAGAAATAAATGCAAGAATCAAACTTTCAATCAATAGCTAAAGATAGATCCATGGGCAAGATAATCGATATCGGGTGATCAAGATTCAATCTAGGATGCTCAAACAAAACAATCAACAAGTCTATAGGTTTAGATCTCATTCAAATAGATTAATCCACTCTCGTGACAATAATCCCTATGCTAATCATGCATTAAACATCAACTCTCGTTGGCCTAACACATTCAAGCATGCATAAATAACAAGTCTACTAACCATTTAATATCTCTAACATCAATTCTCATTGGCTAGACATGCAAAAGACAACAATAGGTTGATTCAAGCATTTCATCGAACACCTTTCGGGCATGAAACAACTTATGATCTAGATTAGATTTCTCAACCTTAATCTAGCAT
This sequence comes from Moricandia arvensis, assembly GCA_905132765.1. NCBI lineage: Eukaryota > Viridiplantae > Streptophyta > Magnoliopsida > Brassicales > Brassicaceae > Moricandia > Moricandia arvensis. The sequence goes on along the minus strand of CAJHQP010003850.1, from coordinate 12,510 downwards.
TAAGATCACCTAATATGTCATAGAACAATGTTAATCAAGCAAGAATCATCCTAAATATCCACCTAACCACCCTAATCTACTTAACCCATAGATCACAAAGTGTCTACTCAATAAACATCATGAGAAACCTTAAATCTATGTGAGATTCAAGGCTAATCATAACAAGAGAAACACAAATGTAAAATGAAATACTTCTTTTAAAATGATCCAAAGATTCAAGCTTTTACAATCATCAACAAAGTCTTGAGAGAAAAATGAGATCTCTTTAGGGTTTTGGAGTCTAAATCTATTTATAAGAAGGTAAAATTCGAGCTGGTTTGCTCCCATAAACCAAGGTTAAACCGGAATAAACCGGTTAACAACCTGATTTTGTGACTTGTCTTCGTGGTCGCGGTTGGCTCATGTCGCTGCATCAAGCCGCTACCAAGCTTGTAGCGGTTACCTTATACCGCTGTATCAAGCCGGTATTGAGCAGGGAGTTGGAGGTGCAGAGCCAGCGGCCAAGCAACGCCGCTACGTCGAGCCGCTGCGAACCGCTTGAGACGGATGGCTCGTTGCCTTTGTCTTCTTCATTTCAAGCTTTAGTCGCGGCTGTCATCTTCGGCCAAGCTCGAACCATGCCGTGGACTTGCTTCATCTTCCTCGTTCATCTCCGCCGTCGCCTGAAACTGCCGTTACCGCTGCAACGCTTCACGCCACCAAGCTTCATCCATGGCGTCATGTCTCCATCTCCACCACGGGACCTCTCGTTCTAGTCTCTCGGCGTGCCAAGCTCCTCCATCGTGTCTGGGTCGTGCCTGATGTCGGATAAGTTTAATCCTTAAGTTGTTGTAGTACTTAAGGTGTCAATCCAAACTCTAGTGATTCTAAGCACTAAGAATACAGATCATTTGGCTTAATCTAAGTGCAATCAAATGAGGTTTGTTGTAGCAGGAAACAATGTGAAATGATCAAGTTTTAATACAAATTAAACAAAGAAGAACCAATGGGTACTTAGGTAATCGATTTCAGGGTGGTAGTTCTAAATCAAGGTGTCTAACTTCAAACAAACATATCTTTCTATAGGCCTAGAACTCATTCAATATAGGTTAATCCACTTTCGATGGTAGAAACCCTTATGCAATTATGAACTAAACATCAACTTCCGTTCGTTTTGTTCACTCAAACATACATTAAGATTTAGTCTACTAGCCACCTAGCAATCTAAACATCAACTTCCGTTCGTTTTGTTTACTAGAGCATTACTAAGTTATTTCAAGCATTATGCAAACACTTTCGATGCCCTACAAACACTTAGGATCTAGATTAAAATGGCCAAAATCAATCTAGCATTAAGAACACTTAGTAAGCATAGAAATTTAAGTACTTTACCATTAGAACATCTTAACTCTTTTCTAACCACCCATTAATCTACCTAACCCATTGATCCTATGGATGACTACTCACTAATCATTTTGTTTACACTTAATCTCATGATGGATAGAAGCATAATCAAGATGATATAATATATGAAAATAAGAATCAAAATGTAGATGAAGAGAATAGCTAAAGAAAACAAGACTTTATAACATAAACTTCAAGAACACTTAAGAACAATTGTTTTCAAACAAGAACTTAAAATAGAATGCAAAACAAGACTTAAAATGAAAGTGATAGACTCTATTAGACAGAAGAAGACTGAGAAGGAGATGGTGTGTTTTGCCATGGGGTTTGGGGTTCTATTTATAGGTGAAGAACAACCCATCCCCCATGTTACAAAGTTAAGATCTAGATCTAAAATAAAACACACTCATTGATGTTTCTTCCACTTTATCCCATTTGCACACACCTTTTGACCCTTCACAAGGCAAATGTAAACTTGGCTCTTGAGAAAAGGTAGAGAAAGTTAGGCCACTTGATCCACCAAACTCGTCCAGCACATGAAAAGTGACACAGGCTGTCTGGATCGATCGATCTGTTTTTTGTCCAAAAACGGATCGATCGATCCGTGTGTATTTCTTCGAGCAAAAGTTATATTCAATGGCCCGATCGATCGATCCATTTTTTTCGTATAAATGGATCGATCGATCCATGTCCAAATCGATCGATCTGGACTTCAGATCGATCGATCACTTTACCATTTTGCTCTCGGCTTTCTTGGATCGATCGATCCAGTTTTCCATCAAAAACGGATCGATCGATCCAAGTCTCTTTTTGCTCCTTTTGTGTTCTAATAATCTCCAAAACTCCAAATAGCTCATCCAACACCTACAAGATGCAAATGAACATGTAATAGACTCTAAATACAAATAAATATAAGATTAATGCATGAATATATATGAAAATACAAAGCTAAAACTATGCAAAATCACAACACATCAACTCCCCCACACTAGTCCTTTACTTGTCCTCAAGTAAACTTTCAAGAACATGGGAAGTGATGTTTCAACACACAAATACAACTTCACAACCTTAAGAAACTCTTCAATGCCATCATTGTTTTATCCTTACAAAATCATACCAAATAGCAAGAGCAAGATGTCTTATTAAGCTCTAACTTCTCTAGGCCTATATAAACTCCTTGATCTCTAAACTCATTATTATGAATCCTCAAATCAACCAACTCTCTCATTCAATTTGCAATATCATAAGTGAATTCTCACAAATGGTCAATTGGTCCAAATCATTTGGTTCGGTGTTTAGGATGGCTTAATGTAAAGACTAAGAAGAGTTCAAATATATTTGGCTATGGTGACTTACACTCAAGAATAGGAGCTTGATCATTATGCAAAATTTATCTATGAAAAGGAGCAATTCATGCATACATAAATCAGTTCTCATCATTCTACCCTTTTCCTAGACATTTTTTTTTTTAAAAGTTCTACCCTTTCTCTTCTTTATCTCAAAATTCAAATATACACCCATTTTCACCTCTCACCCAATGAACATTCTTTTTTTTTTTTTTTTGTGTGTCTTAACAACTATGTATCTTAGCTCAAGATTTCCCCATTTTTTTTTTTTTTTCTTCTTTTTGGGGTTCTTATTGACATATCTAGAGCTATTTTTAATTTTCTTATCCCTAGCTGTTAGACATAATATTTGGTTCATTTTCTTTACATAGTCTCTCCCCATTTCCAAGATCAAAAGAATTATAGCACATCATCCCAACCCCCATCCTAGATGCTAGCTCAAAAGAGGTCCTAATGCTAGCAAGAGATGAGAACAAATAAATGTCGCTCCTAATACTCTCAAGATTTTGCACATGACAAACTCTCACAAAAGGCCTCACTCAACAAGTAATGATGGTTTGAAAGAAGGGAAGGGTTTAGGGTATGGACTACCACTTGAGTTGTCAAAAGATTGGTAAAATGGTTAATACAAGCTCAAGTGTGTGTAAAGCCATGACTTAGTACTCAATAGACCATAAGCAAGTAGCATTAAGTTCATTTAAGTTAATTAAGATCGGAGTTGGTTTCAAAGAGTAAGATTCAATGAGTTTTAAGAGGAGTTTTCAAGGCTCGAAGTCTACAGGAAATTTAGATGATGCTCAAGCTACTTATTATGATTCAAAAGGGTATCAACAATGAGTTCATTGCATGAGTTCTTATAAGACTTCTACCTATGCAATCTATATGATTTAGACTCAATCTTAAAGGTGCAAGTGATGCAACTAAATGTTTCTTTTTGTAATTTTTGAAATTTTTCTAATTTTTATGGATTTTCTATGCAAAAGGATATGCAATGCTTATGATAAGTAAACAAAACAGAAATCAATGTAAGATAGTAGACTCTCCCCCACACTTACTTCACACAGTCTCATGTGTGAGAGTAAGGTGAAAGAAAAAGTCTAGATGATTGAAAACATGAAACTAAATATTTACAATGGTTGGAGAGACACTTAGCTAATTGGAGTTGCTGGATGGAGTTGGATAATTCTAACACTTGTTGTTTTGGTGGATGGTATCTTTCTTCTTTGATTTAGTGGACATCCTTCTTCCTTGATATGGAGAGTCATCTAAGAAAAATATCAAACACACTTATTAAACACACAAAAGAAAACCACACAAATAAAACAATTATATATATAGGGATAGACATGGGACTTCCTCCCAAGTGAGCTTGTTTTAAGTCTCTAGCTTGACTTCCTCTTTCTTTGGATCAGGCTGGTTTTGGATCGGAAAGTGGAATTGAAGTTCCTCCCTCCTCTGGTGTGGCTGCCATGTAAATCCTGAGCTCCTTGGGGAGTGGTTTAAGGTCGACTTTGGGAGCCTTGAGTTCACTCCAATCATCCTTTTTGACAGCGACCGAGGCGACATGTTGATCAGTTTGTGGCAGTTCCAGGAACATGCCTTTGTCGACTAACTCTTTATGGGAATTGAGAAGCTTCTGATACTCCAAGCTCACTCCATCTTCAATGAGCTGAGTCTTTTTGTTTTTGGTGAGAGCATGTTGTAGGGAGTCTTTTAGTGCTAACTCTTCTAGGTACTCATCAGCAAGGGCTTCCATCTCATCAATGTAGAACATATGCCCTTCAATGGTGGGTTTCTTCATCATGTCCTTGATGTCAAAGTGAAGAGTGTTTCCCTCCCCCAAGTGAAGAGCTATCTTGCCATCTTTCACATTCACAATGGCTCCAGCAGTGGTTAAGAATGGTCTTCCAAAAATTAGGGGATCTTTAGGCTCTTCATCCATCTCCAAGACCACAAAATCGGTAGGGACCACATAGTCCCCAATTTTGACTGGAAGATCTTCCAAGATTCCTATGGGGAGCTTCACAGAGCGATCAGCCAACACCAATGATATCCTACACTTCTTGTATTGTGTAAAACCTAGCTTCTTTGCAACAGAATGAGGCATAAGGCTTACACTTGCTCCTAAGTCACACAAACATTTCTCAAAGGCCAATGGACCTATGGCACATGGCAAGGTGAAGCTGCCTGGATCTTCTAGCTTCCTTGGTATGGATAATCTCTTGATGATGGCACTGCACTCGTGAGTAAGGACCGTCATGCCCTCCAGTTCTTTTTTCTTCTCAGCTACAGCATCTTTCAAGAATTTGCTATATTGAGGAACAAACATAAATGCATCAATGATTGGCATTGTGATCTGCACTTCACTCATCTGTTTCTCAAAGAGTGCCTTGTACTTCTCTAGCAGCTGCTTCTTGAATCGTCCCGGAAAGGGTAACTTTGGCTCATAAGGAGGTGGAATGAATGGAGTTGGTTTGGTGGTGGTAGTAGCATCATTCTTGTTTTGAACTGGTTTCTCTTCTCCCACCTTTCTCTTTCCTTTGGCTTCCACCATTTTCTCCATTATCTCCTCATCTGTCTTCTCATCTACAATGACCACTTAATCATCAACATTAATGGCGACCTCCCCACCTTGATTCTCATCATCCTTGAGGAGAATTTTCCTCGGTAGTTTCCTTCCACTTCGAAGTGTGATGGAATGCATTGTCTCCTTAGGGTTTTGCTCTGATTTTCCAGGGAGTGATCCCATAGGACGTTGTGAGGTGGAGGCAAAGGAAGCAAACCGATTCTCCAAGTTCTGGATTTTGGTGTTGAGCTCGCAGTAAATCCCTTCAATTCGTGAATTCATTTTCTTCAGTTCATCTTTGATCTCCATCTTAGTTGAAGTGGTAGATTCAAGTATTTGCTTGAGCATTGTCTCAATACTTGTGTTTTGTTGTGGTGGTTGTGATGAGCTGGCTGGTCCTTGAGTATACTGGTTGCTTTTGTTGTTGAAGCCGGGTGGGTATGTTTGCTTTTGTTGATATCCTCCTTGTTGATTGTTGTATGGTGGCTTTTGCTGGTAGTTGTTTTGGTAGTGCTGGTTGTTGTTGTAGTTTCCTTGGTCTCTTGGTTGGTAAGGAAAGTTTGGATCTTTCTTGTACCATGCACCATTGGCATTGATGTAGCACACCTCTTCTTCATTCAACATTTGAGTAGGGGGTTGGCCTTGGTTTCCCACATAGTTGGCTTGTGCATGATTGTTTCTCTCCTTGAGAAGCAGGTCCAACTTCTCTTGTAGGGCCTTTAGTTCCTTCTTTGTGGAAGCATCTTCATTTGCTCCCCCTCTGTTGTGCCTATCGTACTCATCATTGTATATTGAGTCACTGTGAGCCATGTTCTCGACCAGCTCCCAAGCATCTTCTTCAGTTCTTCCCAAGTAGTGACCATTGCTGGCAGTATCTAGGCGGCTTCTATGAGTAGGTAAGATACCTCTATAAAATATGTTGAGTAGGTTAGTCTTGTTGAACCCGTGGTGCGGGCATTGTGCTTGATACCCTCTAAACCTTTCCCATGCTTCACCAAAGCTCTCTAGATGCATCTGCTTGAATCCTGTGATGTCACTCCGTAACTTGGCAGTTCTTGCATTTGAGAAAAAATTGTTGAGGAAAGCTTCCGTGCATTCTGCCCAAGTGTTTATGGAGTCACTTGGGAGGTTCTTCTCCCATATGTGTGCCTTTCCTCCAAGTGAGAATGGAAACAATCTCAGCTTCAAAGCATCTTCTGAAACTCCATTGGTCTTTGTGGTGTCACAATATTTGTTGAAATGATGTAAGTGATCTATTGGATCCTCCAAGGGCAGACCATTGTACTTGTTTCCTTCTATCATGTTGATTAGGGTCGCCTTGATTTCGAAGTTGTTGTTGCCCACAGCTGGTGCACGAATTCCCAAGCTACTCCCATGGATATGTGGCTTATCAAAGGTGCCAATGCCTTGTGGTTGGCGGATTTGATGTTGTGGCCTAAGGTGTGCAGCTCCTTGACCAGGTCCTCCTTGATCAGCTCCAAGAGGGACTCCTTGGTTGTGTTGTCTATGATCATCAACTCCATAGACACCTTCAGGTTGGTTTGGGTTCCTCTCCATTTCCAGCCCCAATCTATGCAAGTGGGCTTGCTTTTCTCTTTCTCTTCTCTGTCTTCCCAACTCTCTTTCTAAGGCTTTGATGTTGTCTACTCGTGGTGCAAGATTTGTTGAACCCTTGCTTCTTAAGTTCATGCACCTGTCATCCAAAGAGAGATGAAGATAGAGAATTAGTAAATTTAAAATGAAAAATAAGACTTAGTCTCAAGTAATGACCAAATCCTAATGTCAAAATCAAAACTAGAGAATGGCAACGGCGCCAAAACTAATATTTTCTTATCCCTAGCTGTTAGACATAATATTTGGTTCATTTTCTTTACATAGTCTCTCCCCATTTCCAAGATCAAAAGAATTATAGCACATCATCCCAACCCCCATCCTAGATGCTAGCTCAAAAGAGGTCCTAATGCTAGCAAGAGATGAGAACAAATAAATGTCGCTCCTAATACTCTCAAGATTTTGCACATGACAAGCTCTTAAGTTGTTGTAGTACTTAAGGTGTCATCCCCGGCAACGGCGCCAAAACTTGATGTCGGATAAGTTTAATCCTTAAGTTGTTGTAGTACTTAAGGTGTCAATCCAAACTCTAGTGATTCTAAGCACTAAGAATACAGATCATTTGGCTTAATCTAAGTGCAATCAAATGAGGTTTGTTGTAGCAGGAAACAATGTGAAATGATCAAGTTTTAATACAAATTAAACAAAGAAGAACCAATGGGTACTTAGGTAATCGATTTCAGGGTGGTAGTTCTAAATCAAGGTGTCTAACTTCAAACAAACATATCTTTCTATAGGCCTAGAACTCATTCAATATAGGTTAATCCACTTTCGATGGTAGAAACCCTTATGCAATTATGAACTAAACATCAACTTCCGTTCGTTTTGTTCACTCAAACATACATTAAGATTTAGTCTACTAGCCACCTAGCAATCTAAACATCAACTTCCGTTCGTTTTGTTTACTAGAGCATTACTAAGTTATTTCAAGCATTATGCAAACACTTTCGATGCCCTACAAACACTTAGGATCTAGATTAAAATGGCCAAAATCAATCTAGCATTAAGAACACTTAGTAAGCATAGAAATTTAAGTACTTTACCATTAGAACATCTTAACTCTTTTCTAACCACCCATTAATCTACCTAACCCATTGATCCTATGGATGACTACTCACTAATCATTTTGTTTACACTTAATTCCATGATGGATAGAAGCATAATCAAGATGATATAATATATGAAAATAAGAATCAGAAAGTAGATGAAGAGAATAGCTAAAGAAAACAAGACTTTATAACATAAACTTCAAGAACACTTAAGAACAATTGTTTTCAAACAAGAACTTTAAAATAGAATGCAAAACAAGACTTAAAATGAAAGTGATAGACTCTATTAGACAGAAGAAGACTGAGAAGGAGATGGTGTGTTTTGCCATGGGGTTTGGGGTTCTATTTATAGGTGAAGAACAACCCATCCCCCATGTTACAAAGTTAAGATCTAGATCTAAAATAAAACACACTCATTGATGTTTCTTCCACTTTATCCCATTTGCACACACCTTTTGACCCTTCACAAGGCAAATGTAAACTTGGCTCTTCAGAAAAGGTAGAGAAAGTTAGGCCACTTGATCCACCAAACTCGTCCAGCACATGAAAAGTGACACAGGCTGTCTGGATCGATCGATCTGTTTTTTGTCCAAAAACGGATCGATCGATCCGTGTGTATTTCTTCGAGCAAAAGTTATATTCAATGGCCCGATCGATCGATCCATTTTTTTCGTATAAATGGATCGATCGATCCATGTCCAAATCGATCGATCTGGACTTCAGATCGATCGATCACTTTACCATTTTGCTCTCGGCTTTCTTGGATCGATCGATCGATTTTCCATCAAAAACGGATCGATCGATCCAAGTCTCTTTTTGCTCCTTTTGTGTTCTAATCATCTCCAAAACTCCAAATAGCTCATCCAACACCTACAAGATGCAAATGAACATGTAATAGACTCTAAATACAAATAAATATAAGATTAATGCATGAATATATATGAAAATACAAAGCTAAAACTATGCAAAATCACAACACATCAGTGCCCGTGCCCTTTCATCGTCAGTGGTCGCATGCTTCTCGTAACGGAGGAATCACGAAGCAACAATGGTGGATTTGAGGTGTTTTGCACATCTGGTCCTTGATCTTTTGGTTAGTTACGACTCGACCGCAAAACTGTTGAATGCTCAGAAAAGTCCTCATGTAATCAACCCAAACGTTTCTAATCGTGCAATTTAGCCCATGCGATATTCTGGATTTGCAACCTTAGTCCCTGACCTCTTGTTAACATCACATTTTAACCCCAAACTTCCATAATGTACAATTTAACCCTTGATTTCCGCCTTAAACTTTCAATTGTGTACTCCAAACCCTGTCAAATGCAATTATGCAAGAAAATGAAATATAGAGACCTAAATGCAACCTAAAATGATAATAATAAACTAAAATATAAATCTAAAACTCAACAAAATCAAGAGATATCAACTCCCCCAAACTTGCTCTTTACTTGTCCACAAGTAAACTTTCAAGAACGAGATGAGGAAATGTCTAAAAATGAGAACTTAAACCTTAGAGTAACAACAAAAGCATTCAACTCAATATCCATCCAAGTAGTTTTAAAGTGCACCAATGATCTCTACTTTAAAAGAGTTAGCCATACTCATCACTCATGCAATGCTTTAGAGCTAAACCTTCAATGTAATAGCAAGAAACCAATGTAACTCAACTCTTTAACATTCATTAAGTGTTTAGTGAACTCTCTCAATCAACTTAAATCACAAACCAAAGGGCTAGGTGCTAAAGAGGCTAAGATGACATATAAAGTGGAGTTTGCTCAATTTCCTTAAGGTTTTTCACTCATGAAAAAGTGATGTATAAGCTATTGCAAAAGTAAGAAGAAGAAGAACAATTCATGCATACAAGTATTCACTTCCATGTTCTACCCTTCCCAAGTTATGTATCTACAATCCCAAACCAAAAATATCAAACCCAAAACACTTCGCTCACCCCCAAATTCACTCTTTTTCACCATTTTACTACTTAGGAAGCTCTCTTTTCTTTTCATCCTCTCAATTCTTTTATTTTCTTTTCTAGAGGATGTCATTTTTTATCTCATGCTTCCTAAGTTTCTCTTTTATTTTACCCTTTTTTTATTGGGTTTCTTTTCACTCTTTCATTGCTTTCACTCTCTTCTTTTCTTTCCTCTCATCACATAATCTCACTCCAAAACAATCCCATTAAACCCCCCATCCTAACCAATAAAAGTAATTGGCATACGGAAGCTACTACTTGTCGTTCCTCTGTCATTCAAAATTTTTCACTAGAATACATCATCAACAAGAGGCCTCACTCATCAAACAATCAAGGGGCAAAGAAAAAGGGATAGGGTTCAAGGTGAGGTACCATTTAGTGATGCAAATGGCCATTCAAGCTTGTAAGAAAGTCTAAAAGTGGATAAGCAAACTTGAATGTTCTATTGTTACCAAGAGTGAGCAATTCAAGCTTCAAGAGAGAGTAATTAGATGTTCATTTAAGTTCAAGTTCATAGAGTTGAGCTACAAGGAAGGCATGCATCTACAAATAAGTTCAACTTTCAAGCAATGAGATCCAAGCATGGTTCTTCCTTAACTTCATGTTCATATAAATGCAATAAACAACTCCAAAGATGGACATTCAATCAAACTCTTAAGTTGTTACTTACCAATCAAAGTTCATTAAGACTCCCTATGCATACGGATGCAACCTAAATGCTTCTAGACTCAATCCTAAAGGTGCAAATGATGCAACTAGATGCTTGTTTTTGTTGTTTTCAAAAAATTTCAAATTTTTAGGTTTTTTTCTATGCAAATAAGTATACACAATGTAATGCATGAGATGCATGACAAGTAAACAAAATAAAACACAATGTGAGATAGTAGACTCTCCCCCAAACTTACTTCACACAGTCTCTTGTGTGAGAGTAAATTTGAAAGAGAGGTGAAAGGAAAAATAAAACATGATGAACTAAGTATTGACAAGGGTAGAATGCACTTACTTGGAGTTGGCTTTGATGAAAGGAGGAGGATTAGGAGGGAGATCTTGTTGTGACCTTGGCCATTTGATATGCCCTCCTGAAAAGATTTAGAACTCCCCCAAACTTGTCCCTAACTTATTCAAACTCACTGAAACAAGATAAAATAAAAATAGAAATAGAAATATATACAAAGGATAGACATGGGAATGCCTCCCAAGCGCGCTTGTTTTAAGTCTCTAGCTTGACTTTGTGTGCTTGCTAGTCATAGGAATCAAAAGGTTGAGCCAATGCACCTTTGGTCCTTCTCCTGCAAACACAAGGAACAAAGTGTGCAAAGGAGCACACTACTGTCCATAGAAAATAGACAGATTTTTCACCAAAGAGCATCACTAAAGATATAGCATGGATTAACACATGCTCTTTGAGGTTCAGATGGTCATGAGAATCAAATGCATTTGGTGGAAACACAAAGTCAACTACTGGTTCAAAAGAAGTTTTAACAAAGTAGTCAACATTATCTCCATCAATCAAATAAAGCACAATGTTCTCATTCTCATGAATGTTTTTGAAAAGGGGGTTTTCTATCTCAAGCAAGAGGTTATCCACATCAAGTTCATCCCCTAAATCAGCTAGTTCAAGAAGAGGTCTAGATTCATCAAGCATCAAAAAGTCAGTTTCGAGATCAATTGAAGCACAAAGAGAGTTCTTGTCAAAACAAACTTCAAAATAATCTCTAACAATCTTTTCTACTCTCAAGTCATCTAGTTTTCTAGTTTCACATATTAGATCATGACATTCTTTTAAAAGCACCAGAGAATCAAGATTAGGGGCAATGTTCTCACCACAAGGCAAGCAAATTTCCTCAAGTTGAAGTTTTGAAGTGGAAATTTTTGTACCTTCCAGCTGGAGTGGTGGAACCCAATACATTACCTCATTAAGGGCACAAGCAGCATCATACTCATCTTGAGTAACATCCCTTCTTTCAAACTCTGCTCTATCTCTAATGAGGTGTACCCGAACCATTTATGCTATGTGTCTCATTGGCTTGCCCCAATACTTTTCCATTCTCCTAAGCCGATGTAACTCCACTCTTTGGTCTGGTGTGAGTATGCGCATATCAAAGGGTGGTGATTTCACATATGGCTGATCTTCAATGTCATCCTCAAATATGTCTTACTCTTCTTGTGGCTTCTCAAAGTAGCTTGAAGCCATTACTACAAAGAACAAAAACTAGAATAAAAGGTTAGTAACTATACAAAAGCAAAACAAAGCAAGAAAATAAAGCTTAGCCTCAAGAAAATCTGAAATCCTAATGATAAATCTACTTAGTTCCCCGGCAACGGCACCAAATTTGATAAGGGTTTTTAGTCCTCAGAGCAAATCAATGTAGTATTTAAGATTGTCGAACCACAGGGAACTAATGATCTACACACTAAGAATACACAAACTTTCTTAATCTAAGCAAATAAGATGATAGAGGATTTGTGACAAGCTAAACTCCTAGAATTATAAACAAAGTGATCTCAAGTTCAAACAAGAAATAAATGGAAGAATCAAACTTTCAATCAATAGCTAAAGATAGATCCATGGGCAAGATAATC
>CAJHQP010003849.1:0-61823 GCA_905132765.1 Moricandia arvensis | reverse complement strand
ACATGTTAGTAATATCTAAAAAGGAGTAAGAACAATCTCGTGGACAAAGACGAGATCACAAAGAAGCAAATCATCAAGAGTTTAAAAATGTGAGCTATAACCTTTAAGTTGCAGAAGCGGGCAAGCCATCTTTAGCCTTTAGCATTTCCCTATAATGACGGAGAAATCAGTAATTATGAAAAGATCCAATGCATTTTCTCTGTTGGAACCTGAAGGATTAGAAAGAGCAGAAACACCAGCTTCTCTGTTTGCCTTTTCCACATACCTATAATAAGGGAGACTTGAGCCCTTCAACAAGCAAATGTGACCAGGATTTAGACACACAGCGACCAAAACTACGAGCTGAAATATGGACCAAAGAGAAGCTACCCATGCAAAAGAAAAACAAAACAAGGACGATAACCCTATAATTGAACCACAAATCAAGATCCGGAGAGCCTTCATCAACATATGATCTCGCTGGAGAACACAATGTTCAAATCTATCCGAAACAAAAGAGGTAATGCATGAACTGATCATTACGAAATGTAACTGATTTAAAAAAAATAATAATAATAACACGCACCATATTGACCAAGTTCATATTACGAATTATTTTGAAAAGTCAGTCTCTAACCAGCAAAATCATCATTTGAGGCAAACCTCGCACAAAGAAGCAAACCTCCACGGTCAAGAACTCCGAAGAGTCTGAACTAGGACCACTTCAAGGCAACTAATCAAATCAAAGCACTGCCAAAGACGAACCCTCAGTGTAAAAAAGAAATCAAACAAAAACACAAGAGAGCATTGAATATTACCTTAGATCGCTGGAGAACCATAGAATTACTAAGTAGGTCTCATTAAGGAGGTGTCAGAAACAGATGCAGAAAGGATAAAACATCAAAAGTTCCTCTGTGTTGTGCCCTTAAACAAATGAAAAGGAAAACGAATCTAGCAAAGTCAATTTTTTATCATGAGAACAAAATGACTAGAAATATATGATCTTTGGTGATCTTCAGTGTCCATCAAGAAAGCCAAATGACTTTACCTGAAATCCACAGAAAATAATCCATGTAAAATAAGATCATATCAGAAGATAATTAAGGCCATCCCGCATGCAAGATACTGCTTCAGCTTGCTGCATCAGCTGAAAATTTGTTACCCAATCCTCTAGTATTCTTCAACTTCATATTGTCTTCATGCAACAAATGAGATAGTTACAGATCTGCTCATCTCTAACATCATATTTGAGCCTCTTCCCTCCGAATGTTAATACGGCATGAAAACAAGTGAATTCACTGACAAATAACAAACACTACCTGGATACACAATAAGTAAAAACATACCTGGTAGAAGAAAAACTTGAATGCGAATGTTTCATGAAAAATCCTTAACAAGCATCTATTGACCTACAGAACATCAGTCTGGGAAGAAAATAAAGCGACAAGGAAACAGAGGTCACTAAAAACAGAGCAGAATAAGGCTTACCCACTCGGTGGCTGCAAGTTACAATAAGCAGAGGTTTGGATCAAAGTATTGTTGCGACACATTTAACAGAAGCCATCCCTGACGTTAATAACAATATCTGATTAAAAACTAAGAAATAAGAAAATACTAGTTTCTGTCAGATTGTAAGCAAACCACCAGTCCAATTTAAGAACCAAAACTTGGCTGATACATGACATAAACAAAAAAACCACCAATTCAATTTAGAACATCATTCTGAAAATAAAATAAGAGTATTAATCAAAAGGAGAGACTCATGCAAACGGGGAATCATTGAGACCATTTATTGTCAAGGCAAACAAGTAATAAGACACATTTATACCTAACTCAAACTGAGATTGACACCAAGCAGTTTCAGATACTGTCATTAACACACAAAAACTATCATTAACTCAAAATCAAATCAAGAGCTGACTTATCTGAACATGGTAGCATCCAACAGAAAACATCTCATGTCCTAAATGAATTTATCAACAAATAAAAGGAAAATCAAAACTCAAGAAATCTTCAGTATCACCATAAGAAAGCAGAAGAACCAAAAAACAATAACATAGGACATAATGCCTAAAAATTGCAGGTTGGTATGATGGCCATCAAAAGTGATTGAATAACCAAACCCTGATAGGTGATAACTGTCATCTCCTGGACATCTGTAATTACATACGTGTAACGTAAGAAAACCGCTATTGAAAATCAGTCGCTAACCAGATAATCTGAGGTGAATGTTAAAAAAATACCCTCGCACAAAGAAGCAAACCTCCAAAGTCAAGAGCTCTTAAGAGTCTGAACTTGGACCACATCAAGCCAACTAATCAAATCAAAGCACTGCCAAATACGAAGAGAACCTTTAGTATAAAAATCAAACCAGGACTTCTGGATAACAAAAACAAAGAAACTAAAACTCAGAAGAACCCCTCGTATCACCTCATATCTAAAGCAAACAAAATTCCATGACATAAACCCAGAGAAAAGGAGCAACCGGTCTTTTGAAACCATTCCTATTGACATTGAATTTGAATATCTTTTCTGATGACCTGACACTTAAGGCGGTGTCTATCCCTGTCACGGTTTGACAAAAGTCTCCAGGTGCAATCTAGAAAACAGAGAAACCCATAAAAAAAAGAGATTTGAGTAAACAAAAAGCTAAAATCAAGTACAGTAATTTAAGAAGAAGAAAGCCACCATTGCATTTTAAGAACCAAACCCCGTGTAACTAGAAAAAGCAAGAGTAGGTGTCGATGCAATTTAAGCTACTTGTAGACATGAGAACAAAAAAAAGCTCAAAACCAACTAATCAAATCAAAGAGCTACTGGTAGACATGAGAACAAAAAGACTTCTCTACAACGAAAAGAAAAATAAAATCTCAAAAGAGCCTTCACTGTCACCGTAGATCGCTGGAGAACCCTACGAACTAAAACCTTTTGCTTTACACCGAAACTATGCAGGCTTCATATTAAACTGACGCAAAGGAGGAACAATAAAAATCAGACACAATCCATGGACAGAAAATTTTGTTTATAGGAACTATAAATCAAATTTAAGAGTTACACAGGAAAAGAGTAACCAGAAAAACCTGATAATAAGTGAGCAAAGCAGACAAGGAGTTCACTGGGAAACAAATACCACAACGAAAACGTTAGTTAGGATAGATCGATCATCATCAGAAAGCTACAAAATTAAGAACATGAAAAACAAACAAGAAAGATTTCCTCTGTCCCCCTAACAAAAGAAGAGTAGGGAAAAGAATCTAGCAAACCCAAACAGCAAAGTCAATTGACATCATGGGAACACAATGACTAGAAATATATGATCTTCTGTGAAGTTTAATGTCCAACAAGAAAACCAAAAGACTTTACCTGAAATCCACAGGCAATAACAGAGCAGTTTAAGCAAGCAAACACAGTAATAGAGCTTGAATCTAGGCGAAAGGAAGGATACAAGTTGTTTCATGAACCACAGCAAGCATCTATTGCCTGAACATCATTCTGAAAATAAAATAAGAGTAAGAGAAGACTGAAAAAACAGAGCAAAGCGAACATATGGTGCAAGACAGAGCAAAACATTCTGTAATGAAGTAAAAAACCAATTTGAATCTGATTTGAACTTATAAATAAACTAGAAATATCTTAACATATAAAGCCAGTGCCATACCCAAACAGACCAATGTTATCCTTTTTTCAGGACTCAACGACCTATTGCAAAACAACATAATGCATTTAACAGAAAAGCCATCGTGTATAGGAAATAGGAACCTACTGCTTCTGTGTCCTCCACATACCTCTGATAGAGAAGAGAGATAACAGGTTCATGTAGTAACGTGAATTAGGACGAATTGAAGCAGCAAACACAAGGTCCCCGTAATCGGTTCGAGTAGTAACTTGAATTCAGACAAAAAAACCTTGAGTACGAATAGTTTCACTTAACCAACCTCAATTAATCAAAAGGAAAGACTCATGCAAACGGGGAATCCTTGAGACCATTTATTGTCAAGGCAAACAAGTAAAAGACACATTTATACCTAACTCAAACTGAGATTGACACCAAGCAGATTCAGATACTGTCATTAACACACAAAAACCAATCAGTAACCCAAATCAAATCAAGAGCTGACTTATCTGAAAAAGGTAGCATCCAACAGAAAACATCTCATGTCCTAAATGACTTTATCAGCAAATAAAAGGAAAATCAAAACTCAAGAGATCTTCAGTATCACAATAAGAAAGCAGAACCAAAAAAAAACAATAACATAGGATGCCTAAAAATTGTAGGTTGGTACGATGGCCATCAAAAGTGATCGAATAACCAACCCCTGATAGGTGATAACGGACATAGCAGTGGCTCCAATCTGTACTCCTAAGTCGTAACTGTTATCTCCTGCACATCTGTAATTACAAACGTGTAACGTAAGAAAGCCGCTATTGAAAAATCAGTCTGAGGTGAATGTTAAAAAAATACCCTCGCACAAAGAAGCAACCTCCAGCTCTGAAGAGTCTCAACTTGACCACATCAAGCCAACTAATCAAATCAAAGCACTGCCAAAAACGAAGAGAATCTTTAGTATAAAAACCAAACCAGGACTTCTCGACAACAAAAAGAAAACAAAAACTCAAGGAGAACCCCTCGTATCACCTCATATCTAAAGCAAAAATAATTCAAACGACATAAACTGGAGAGGGAAGAAGAAAAGTAAAACCAGACACAAGGAGCAACTGATCTTTTGAAACCATTCCTATAGACATTGAACTTGAAGATTTTTTCTGTTAACATGACACTTAAGGCGGTGTCTATCCTGTCACGGTTTGACAAAAGTCTCCAGGTGCAATCTAGAAAACAGAGAACCCCATAAAAAAAAAGAGATTTGAGTAAACATAATGCTAAAATCAAGTAAAGTAATTTAAAAAAAAAAAAAAGAAAGCCACCATTGCAGGTTCCCTTCGCTACCAATTTTAAAACTTTGGCATTCCTGGTATTAAGGAAAACCCAACTTAAAATAACTCCAATAAAGAGTAAAGAACACATTCATAACACAGGAATCAAAATTTGCATATACCTTTGGGATCACCTAGAGTAGAGATCATATCTTTGATCTTTCCGTAAGCAGCATCTGATGATCTTAGCAGATACATCTCCACCACCGTTTGCTGCAAATTATACAGTTTCCTCAGAATACTATTGACCTGCAGAACGTAAGAGAACATCAGTCTGGAAAGAGAATAAAATGACAAAATAACAGAGAGACTAAAAACAGAGCAGAGCAAGGCTTACACTCTTGAGTGGTTGAAAGTTGCAACAAGGTTTGGATCAGAAACAATAAATTCAGCAGAAATGTAGGAACTAGTGATCTATAAAATATAGATCTTTACGTCACATAGCAAATAGAAGCAATCAAGAGCATGACCCTTAAAAACAAGTAGAAACATATAAGGCAGCATCACAACACAATAATGTAACCAAACCAAGAAAAGGATAGTATAAGAGCTACAACGCCTTGCCAACTAATCACATGAACTCAGAAACCTTCAACATCACATTATCTCAACTGAAGAAACCTGAAAATTCATATAATGGAACATGAAAATCTATACTCATCTTGAACGACATATTGTTTACCAAGGATACGTGAGATAAACTCAAATTCCTTGCATAAAATCTCCAAACACAGCCTTCGATTCAAAACCTCTACATCTTCCTGAAGCAATTTGTAAACCTTTAAATTCAGAGAAAACCACCCCAAAACCCAATAGGACACGGATATACCTAACTGAAAATAAGATTGATGATGCCACGGGGGTAACAAATGCTGTCATAACATTCCTCTTGACCTTACTAAAAAGCTTGAAACCCCTTACATGTTAGTAATATCTAAAAAGGAGTAAGAACAATCTCGTGGACAAAGACGAGATCACAAAGAAGCAAATCATCAAGAGTTTAAAAATGTGAGCTATAACCTTTAAGTTGCAGAAGCGGGCAAGCCATCTTTAGCCTTTAGCATTTCCCTATAATGACGGAGAAATCAGTAATTATGAAAAGATCCAATGCATTTTCTCTGTTGGAACCTGAAGGATTAGAAAGAGCAGAAACACCAGCTTCTCTGTTTGCCTTTTCCACATACCTATAATAAGGGAGACTTGAGCCCTTCAACAAGCAAATGTGACCAGGATTTAGACACACAGCGACCAAAACTACGAGCTGAAATATGGACCAAAGAGAAGCTACCCATGCATAAAGAAAAACAAAACAAGGACGATAACCCTATAATTGAACCACAAATCAAGATCCAGAGAGCCTTCATCATCATATTATCTCGCTGGAGAACACAATGTTCAAATCTATCCCAAGAAACAAAAGAGGTAATGCATGAACTGATCATTACAAAATGTAACTGATTTCAAAAAAAAATAATAATAACACGCACCATATTGACCAAGTTCATATTACGAATTATTTTGAAAAGTCAGTCTCTAACCAGCAAAATCCTCATTTGAGGTCGATGTAAGAAAAAAAATACCCTCGCACAAAGAAGCAAACCTCCACGGTCAAGAACTCCGAAGAGTCTGAATTAGGACCACTTCAAGGCAACTAATCAAATCAATACGAACCCTCAGTGTAAAAAAAAATCAAATAAAAACTCAAGAGAGCATTGAATATTACCTTAGATCCCTGGAGAAACATAGAATTAACTAAGTAGGTCGCATTAAGGAGGTGTCAGAAACAGATGCGGAAAGGATAAAACATCAAAAGTTCCTCTGTGCTGTGCCCTTAAACAAATGAAAAGGAAAAATAATCTAGCAAAGTCAATTTTCATCATGAGAACAAAATGACTAGAAATATATGATCTTTGGTGATGTTCAAAGTCCATAAAGAAAGCCAAATGACTTTACCTGTGTTGGGTTTTTCCTCCTTAAGCCCAAAACAAATCATAATTAACCTTAGCCCAAGAAGAAGAAAAATCTAGAGAAGAATGGAGAAAGATGAAGAAGTGTGTAGAAAAAGAAGTGTGTGGAAATGGATGTGTGTAGAACAAGAAGTGTGTAGAAGTTGTTGTAGTTAGCCTCTCACTAGTATAAATAGGGGTGCTTAGCACCATTTGTAACCATGAAGCAAAAAGAAAAAACAAGAGAGAAAACACTTGTAAGAGAGAGTTTCCTAAAATTTCATATTTTGTAGTAAATCCCTTTCCTAAATATTAAGAGTCTTCTTCTTAACTCTTAGTTGTCTAAATCCCATCTTCATCTCACGAAGAATATTGGGTAATTTTCCCAACAAGTGGTATCAGGAGCAAGGTTCAAACATATCCTCAAGATCTCGTGTGATTCAAGATGGAGGCTACCGTTACCGTTGAAGGTGACATGTTCAAACTCACGACAGACAACTACTCTTATTGGAAACCGATGATGGAAGACCACCTTTATTGTAAGGATTTACACGAACCCATCATCATGGAGGAGAAGCCGGAAGGAAAGGATGACAAAACATGGGAAGTACTAAACCGAAAGGCGGTTGCTGTAATCCGTAAGTACATTGACCGATCTCTCTTTGAACATGTCTCTACCTATACAAATGCTTATGAATTATGGACAAAGCTTGAGTCTATGATTCAAAAGAAAACGCCTCGAAACAAAGCTCTTTCTTGTCCGACGGTTAGTAAAGTTGGAGTACAAGGATGGCCAAAACATGATGGAGCACTTGAATAATTTCAAGGGACTCGTAAATCAGCTTAACAAAGTTGATATGAAGGTTGAGATGAAATGCAAGCCCTTTTACTCCTTAGTTCACTACCGGAGAGTTGGGACACACTAGTTGTCACTCTAAGCAATTCAGCACTGGAGGGAAAGCTTACCATGGACACCGTCAGTGATAGCCTTCTAAATGAAGAAGTCCGGAGGAAGGAACGAGACTCGAGTTCTTATTCAGAAGCCAACATCGTTGATAGAAGAGGTAGAGAGGAGACTCGTGTTCACAACAAAAGCAGAGGACGAGACCAATCTCGAAGAAGATCCAAGTCACGACCAAGAGTAACCTGCTACTATTGTGGCAAGCCGAACCACATGAAGACGGAGTGTCGGTTTTTCAAGAAAGATCAACAAGCAGGTAATATTAAACCAGACCGGTTCAATCCTCCGAAGAAGCATGAAGACAAGACTACCACCATTGTTGAAGACCAGAGCAAAGACCTATATCTCGTTGGAGAATGTAATCTTAAGCTCTGATGATAGCTCATGGATCGTTGATTCTGGTGCTTCTTTTCACGTCACCCTCATGGAAGCTTCTTCACAACCTACCAAAGTGGTGACTTTGTGAAGTTCAAATGGGAAACCAAGGAAGAAGCAAGATCGTTGGAAAGGGGGATGTTATTCTTACATCAAACACTGGATGTAAGATAATTCTTAAGGATGTGAGGCATATTCCCGATATGAGACTCAATCTCATATCAACAGGGAAGCTTGATGATGCTGGTTTGATAGTCATTTTGGCAGTGGCAAGTGGAAGCTAACCAAAGAGAGTTTGATCATGGCTCGAGGAAGAAAAGAAGGCTCATTATACGTAACACAAGCCAAGCTTTGCAAGGAGGAAGTTAATGTTGCAAGCGACGACATGGATACATGGCACCGGAGACTTGGGCATATGAGTGAGAAAGGTCTTAATATACTTTCTCGCAAGAAACTTATTCCTGATATGAGAGGTACGTATCTCACACCATGTCATCATTGCTTAGCCGGAAAACAACATAGAGTCGCTTTCCGAAGATCTTCTACACCCACAAGAAGGAAGCATATTCTTGATCTAGTGCATACTGATGTATGCTCCATGTCTGAGAAATCAAATGGAGGTGCATCATATTTCGTCACCTTTATTGATGACCATTCAAGGAAGGTATGGGTATACCTTTTGAAGACAAAAGATCAAGTTCTAGATGCTTTCAAGGAGTTTGTAGCCCAAGCAGAAAGAAGTACGGGTCAAAAACTCAAGTGTGTTCGATCAGACAATGGTGGAGAGTACCGAGGTTCTTTTGAAGCATTTTGCAAAGCTCATGGAATCAGAATGGAGAAGACACCACCAAAGACGCCACAATTGAACGGGCTTGCTGAAAGAATGAATCGGACGATTACAGAAAGAGTTCGGTGCATGCTCTCTCACGCTAAACTACCCAAGCCATTTTGGGGAGAAGCTTTAAAGACTACAGTGGATATTATAAATCTTACACCATCAGTTCCTTTGGAAGGCGATATCCCGGAGGAAGTTTGGTCGGGTAAGAAGGTCTCCTACAATCATTTGAAGGTGTTCGGGTGTAGAGCATTCGTCCACATTCCTAAGGATGAACGAGCCAAGTTAGACTCTAAAACTAAAGAGTGCATCTACCTTGGTTCACCAAAGGATGATTTTGGCTATCGGCTTTGGGATCCAATTAACAGGAAAGTGATTCGTAGTAGAGATGTTGTTTTCTTCGAAGATCAAACAATCGAAGACATCAATAAATCAGAGAAACCAAAGCTAAGGGTTGTAAGGAGTGAAGATTCTCATAAGCCCCAAGATCATGAACAAGTGATTGGAGGAGATGGCGAAGAGGGTCCCATCATGGATCTAAATGGTGATGAAAGCGAAGAAGAAGAGCAAATGGATCCAGAGGAAGAACATGAGCCAAGAAGATCTGGAAGAGAGACAAGACCATCTGTAAGATACTATCGAGATGAGTATGTGAATCTTACAGATGAGGGGGAGCCACAAAGCTATGAGGAGGCTATAGGAGACATTCACAAAGACAAATGGGTAGAAGCTATGCAAGATGAGATGCAATCCTTGCAAGACAATCACACCTATGAGTTAATGAAGCTACCAAAAGGAAAGAGAGCCTTGAAAAACAAGTGGGTGTACAAGTTGAAGTATGAGGAGAGAAGCTCAAATCCAAGATACAAAGCCCGATTGGTTGTGAAAGGATTCAACCAGAAGAAAGGCATAGATTTTGAAGAAATATTTTCTCCAGTGGTGAAGATGTCCTCTATCCGAGTGGTTCTTGGTCTAGCTGCGGTCCTAGACTTAGAGATTGAACAACTCGATGTTAAGACAGCCTTTCTACATGGTGACCTCGAGGAGGAAATCTATATGGAGCAACCCGAAGGATTCAAGGTCCCAGGAAAAGAAGACTTGGTATGCCGATTAAAGAAGAGCCTTTATGGTCTCAAGCAAGCCCCAAGACAATGGTACAAGAAGTTTGACTCTTTCATGGTGGATCATAACTTCAAGAAAACCAAGAATGATCATTGCACTTTCATAAAGAGGTACGCAAGCGGCGACTTTCTCATATTATTACTCTATGTTGATGATATGCTGATTGTGGGCCAAGACCGCAACAAGATAGCCGCATTGAAGGAAGACTTAGGAAAGTCTTTTGCTATGAAAGATTTGGGGCAAGCTAAACAGATTCTTGGAATGAAGATAACTCGGGACAGGCCAAAGAAACTTTTATGGTTGTCCCAAGAACGATATGTTGAAAGGGTGTTGGAGAGATTCAACATGCACAAAGCAAAGCCGGTAAATACTCCACTTGCTGGACATTTCAAGCTAAATTCAGAACAAAGTCCAACAAGTGAGAAGGAGAAAGAAGAAATGAAGACTGCCCCATATGCATCAGCAGTGGGCAGTCTCATGTATGCCATGGTGTGCACCAGACCCGACATTGCATATGCTGTAGGAGTTGTGAGTCGCTTTCTAGCAAATCCAGGAAAGGAGCATTGGAAAGCAGTTAAGTGGATCCTACGCTATCTACGAGGCACAACGAAGAGGTGTCTATGCTTTGGTAATGGAAAACTTGAGCTGAACAGTTACACCGATGCAGATTGGGCTGGTGATAAAGACTCGAGAAAATCAACTTCAGGATTTGTGGTTACCTTTGCAGGGGGAGCTGTTTCATGGCAATCGAAGCTACAAAAGTGTGTTGCCTTATCCACCACGGAAGCAGAGTATATCGCAGCAACGGAAGCATGCAAGGAGATGTTATGGATGAAGAACCTCTTACTTGAGTTGGGAGTAAAGCAAGACAAGTACAACTTGATGTGTGACAACCAAAGTGCTATTCACTTAGCAAAGAATCCAGCGTTTCATTCTCGCTCAAAGCACATCGATATTCGGCATCATTGGATACGAGAAGTTCTTGAAGAGAAGTTCATACATCTCAACAAAGTACACACAGATGAAAACTGGTCAGATTTTATGACCAAAGTATTACCGATCAAGAAGTTTGAAGATTGCTGCAAAGGCACGGCATGACAACGGTTTCGGGCTAAGTCGGAAAGGGGGAGATTTGTTGGGTTTTTCCTCCTTAAGCCCAAAACAAATCATAATTAACCTTAGCCCAAGAAGAAGAAAAATCTAGAGAAGAATAGAGAAAGATGAAGAAGTGTGTAGAAAAAGAAGTGTGTGGAAATGGATGTGTGTAGAACAAGAAGTGTGTAGAAGTTGTTGTAGTTAGCCTCTCACTAGTATAAATAGGGGTGCTTAGCACCATTTGTAACCATCAAGCAAAAAGAAAAACAAGAGAGAAAAACACTTGTAAGAGAGAGTTTCCTAAAATTTCATATTTTGTAGTAAATCCCTTTCCTAAATATTAAGAGTCTTCTTCTTAAACTCTTAGTTGTCTAAATCCCATCTTCATCTCACGAAGAATATTGGGTAATTTTCCCAACAACCTGAAATCCACAGAAAATAATCAATGTAAATAAGATCATATCAGAAGGTGATTAAGGCCATCCCGCATGCAAGATACTAAACAAGTCCGACGGGAACTGCTTCAGCTGAAAATTTGATAGTTGGTGGAATTTGTTACACAATCCTCTAGTATTCTTAAACATCATATTGTCTTCATGCAACAAAATGAAATAGTTACAGATCTGCTCATCTCTAACATCATATTTGAGCTTCTTCCCTCCGAATGTTAATACGGCATGAAAACAAGTGAATTCACTTGACAAATAACAAACAGTACCTGGATACACAATAAGTAAAAACATACCTGGTAGAAGAAAAACTTGAATGCGAATGGTTTCATGAAAAATCCTCAACAAGCATCTATTGACCTGCAGAACACCTGTCTGGGAAGAAAATAAAGCGACAAGGAAACAGAGGCCATTAAAAACACTCCCACAAAGAAGCAAACCATTAAGAGCTTAAGAATCTGAGCTGTGGCCAACTACCAGGATCAAAGCACTGCAAGCATCTCTTGGCCTGCAGAAACATAACAGAACATCAGTTTTGAAACAGAATAAAAGCGAGAAGGAAGAAGGGAAAACTGAAAATCAGAGCAAAGCAACCAACAGAGCTTGCATCTGTTAGAATTCATGAGTGTTTGTCTCATGTCAAGAGAGTATTCAGTCAACTTGCGACTGAATTCCCTTCTACCAACAACAAGAACTCACAACTACAAGGAAGAGACAATCAACTTGTGATTGAATCCTCTCAGCAAACATTCTACACACCATCTGAATCTAACAAGATAAAGTGGCTGTGAGTTTGATACAAGAACTAGAATTAAACTATCTCTAGTATGAATCTATCCTTGTGAAGTAACACAACACTTATAGTTTGTGTGCTTAAGACTAAAAAGAGATAGAATCAGTAAGCTAGAGTAAGAGAAGATTAATTAAGAGTTTAGAGGTGATTTTAGAGTAGAATGGGCAAGCAATGATGTGCCATTAGGCAGATCCTAAATCGTGTATCACAACCTCTCTACATTGTGAAGAACTTGAAGAACACTTAGTAAAGAGATGGAGATACAAGAATTTTGTATAAGCTTGTCTCTTATTCTTGCTTAATCAGAATCAAGTTACAACATATATATAGAGTTTAAACTTGCATGAAAGGGGACAAGGAGACAAGAAGACAAGGTAAAAATGAAAGGAATAGTAATAACCACTCCCAACAACTCCAATTTGAATTTGAACTTGTAGATCCACATTTGAACTTCAAATCTCCTTCTAGAAGCTCTCTTAGGCGTTCTCAGGTTGAGCTGAGAAAGCCTCTCAGCTTCCTTGCCTTCCAAGCCACTCTAGATCCAAATCACTCTTGCTTGAGCGGGCAAGCAGAACACCTGCAACTTGTAACTGGTGTAACTTCCAAACCATAACTCTTTTTGGACTGATTCCAATTCGCCGCGAGACCTTGATGAGTGTAGAATGTAGGAAATTGGTTTCATGGTCAAATTCTTCATGGTAGGAATTTACACCCCTTTCCGAGACATGCCAGTGTGAACTCCATCACTAGCATTTTCTTCTTCATTCTAATACTCCCCTCAAGCTTGACCATAGGAGATCCTTGGGCAAGCTTGGAACCTTGAAGAAGCTCCCTCATTAAAAACCTTAGCAAGAAAACCTCATGGGACAAAACTTTCTAAGGAAAAAGAGTGGACTTCTACAAAGCCTAGGATTGGCCAATGAGTTCTATGTGTCTTAGAACCAGTGTGGTTGGACACATATACTCTGGATCAAGGCCTTTCTTAAGCCAGCAAGTATGAACTCCATAAACTTGCGCACATCATTTCTTGGATCATCTCTTCTACAAGCTGGTTTGTTGTCTCCCTCTTTCTTGTGACTCTTGCCATCTTCAAGGAGAGTTATGGTTCTACCCAGCTTCTGCTATAGAGAACTCCAAGTACCTTCTACATAATGCATAAACACTTGCATCAATTCTCAAGCATAAACCAATCAATTCATATTTATAGATTGAAATGGTTACTCCCCTTGCATATGGTTGGTATGAATGGTGAGGAGTGTCTCTTGGACACTTGAATCCTCCAAATTATCTGAGGTGAGCAATGGACGACTTGGACCTTCAGGATAGCTCACCATTACCCCTCCTCAAGCATGATCCGGAGAGAATAAGTGAAGGATCAAGCTTGGAAGTGAGCACATTGAGTATGAAAACCAGGAGCGCATCACCCCTACAGCTGCGCTTAAGTCAACCGGTTCCTCCCTTAGTCTTTTTCTCCACTGCCTCTTGTAAGTCTTTTGAACCAGGCAGCTCAACACCCAAACAGGCTGCGCTTCTTCAACTGGTTTCACACACAAAAACATCTCTCCATGGCCAGGAATGTACATCATATGTAGGCTCTGAATGACACAGGAATATACATTCATGTGTAGGCTCTGATCAAGCATGGACAATGTCCTTATTCTTTGTCTTGGACTGGTGATTGAACAGAGACAACACTTGTGTACCTGAAACACCACTCAAACTCCAGCAAGAATTAGACCACACACACTAGGATCAGACCTTGATAACTCACCAATTCTGATCCCAATGATTTAAGAAAGTAACCAGTGAATAAGTGAATGAGTAACAAGAGAGTGAGAGAATGAGTAACCAGAGTATTAGTAGAATGATCTATGCATGGTCCATGATCAAACTGGAGAGAACCAGTCAACACTGAGCTGACCATCAACTTCACCCAAAAGTCTCCATTGGTTCTAACTTCAGTATGCGCTTGCACCTCCAGGCAACATACCTTCTGTCAAGCTGATCCATCAACTTTCCACCAGACTCTTCACACCAGGTTCTTCAAGCTGGGGAAATCGGTTCTAACTTCAGATATGTTCTGTGCCCATACATTTAACTTCATGCCTCAATTGAGACTATGATCATATCAGTCATTTTGAATCTGTGAACTTATAGAACATCAAAGACAGAATCAGTGGTGGAACTTCCTAGTGAGGGCACACTCACGCTTGTGGAAGTTCCAAGAGTGCCAGAGAGAGTGAATGATCATTGTAAAATGACGAGAAAGAGATTGTAAGAATATGATAACAAGACTGAGAGTATAAGTAACCAAAAGTGTAGTGGATAATGGTTGAGATGGAGAGTATAAGCGGAAGCATCTTCAGTCCATGACCTTCAAGGTTCTATGGCTGAGCAAAACATCAAACCACAGCTCTAAGGCGTTCATGGTTGATCACCAATTCTGGAGAGGCAATGACTTCTCAAACCAGTCTTTCATTACATGGATGCAAGGACATGTTCCTTTCAAGGGATTCCTGCCAACCTTAACAACAAAAATAACTCATTAAGAGATTAGATCACACAAAGGTGATTTCTGGAGGAAAGAACAAGGGTTGAATGGAACACAATTCTTTGTCCATCAACCAATTTCAAAGGCCATTAAAGGCCAAGAGAAGAAAATCTTTTCACAAATGGTTTGAAAACCTTTTCTTTCAAAGAATCTTGCAAAGTAATTTAAAGCAATTCCTAAGGAATTAAATCCTTTTACAATGGTTCTAATAAACCAAGAATTCATCAAGAACTTATCAAAAAAAAATTTTAAAGTACTTTTCCAGAATTTTAAAAAATACTTTCCACAACCTTTTCATAAGAAAAATCAATTTCCAAAATATTTTCAAGAGTATTCAAACTCAAAACAATCTTTTAATCACTCTCCCTCCCTCAAGCATATATTTGTACAGACTTAATAGCCCAAGCTTATTAAGAGAAACAAGAGGAGAGGAATAAAAGAGTTTGAAATCACAATGCAAAACATTTTTCAGAATTCAAAATCCTTTCAAAGAACGCACATATCTTTGAAATCGATTTTTTTCAAGTGTTTTTCAAGACACAAGTTTAATCTTTTCTCCCTCCCTCAAGCTGGTTGAACAGACTTTATTCTTTCATCCAAAAGCTTAAACAATGAGGAGATCAAGGGGAGAGTCATTGATTTTAAAAAAACTTTTAAAGACTTGCATCTTGAGTAAACACTTAGATTTTGAAATTTTGAAATCATAACTCATCTAAACTCTCTACTGTCCAAGTTTTGAATCCTAGCCACATAGCTCCTCGAAACTAATTTGAGTCAGAGAGAGAGAGAGTTTCAGATGAAGAACAGACACAAAAGAAGTGAGTTCATCCCAAGAAGAGCAACAAGGCTCTGATACCATGTTAGAATTCATGAGTGTTTGTCTCATGTCAAGAGAGTATTCAGTCAACTTGCGACTGAATTCCCTTCTACCAACAACAAGAACTCACAACTACAAGGAAGAGACAATCAACTTGTGATTGAATCCTCTCAGCAAAACATTCTACACACCATCTGAATCTAACAAGATAAAGTGGCTGTGAGTTTGATACAAGAACTAGAATTAAACTATCTCTAGTATGAATCTATCCTTGTGAAGTAACACAACACTTATAGTTTGTGTGCTTAAGACTAAAAAGAGATAGAATCAGTAAGCTAGAGTAAGAGAAGATTAATTAAGAGTTTAGAGGTGATTTTAGAGTAGAATGGGCAAGCAATGATGTGCCATTAGGCAGATCCTAAATCGTGTATCACAACCTCTCTACATTGTGAAGAACTTGAAGAACACTTAGTAAAGAGATGGAGATACAAGAATTTTGTATAAGCTTGTCTCTTATTTCTTGCTTAATTCAGAATCAAGTTACAACATATATATAGAGTTTAAACTTGCATGAAAGGGGACAAGGAGACAAGAAGACAAGGTAAAAATGAAAGGAATAGTAATAACCACTCCCAACAACTCCAATTTGAATTTGAACTTGTAGATCCACATTTGAACTTCAAATCTCCTTCTAGAAGCTCTCTTAGGCGTTCTCAGGTTGAGCTGAGAAAGCCTCTCAGCTTCCTTGCCTTCCAAGCCACTCTAGATCAAATCACTCTTGCTTGAGCGGGCAGCAGAACACTGCAACTTGTAACTGGTGTAACTTCCAAACCATAACTCTTTTTGGACTGATTCCAATTCGCCGCGAGACCTTGATGAGTGTAGAATGTAGGGAAATTGGTTTCATGGTCAAATTCTTCATGGTTAGGAATTTACACCCCTTTTCCTGAGACATGCCAGTGTGAACTCCATCACTAGCATTTTCTTCTTCATTCTAATAGCATCAACAAGCAAATATACTTGACAAAGTGATGGATAAATAAAGAAACGGAAAAACAGTCGAATGATTCTCTTCAACTTCAACGATCTAAAAGCACATAATTCATATATAAGGAAAAAAAAAAACAGAGCAGTTTAAGCAAGCAAACACACTAATAGAGCTTGAATCTAGACGAAAGGAAGGATACAAGTTGTTTCATGAACCACAACAAGCATCTATTGCCTGAACATCATTCTGAAAATAAAATAAAAAGAAGAGACGACTGAAAAACATAGCAAAGCGAACATATGGTGCAAGACAGAGCAAAACGTTCTGTAGTGAAGTAGAAAACCAATTTGAATCTGATTTGCACCTATAAAGAAACTAGAAATATCTGAACATATTGTAGGTTGGTACGATGGCCATCAAAAGTGATCGAATAACCAAACCCTGATAGGTGATAACGAACATAGCAGTGTCTCCAATCTGTACTCCTAAGTCGTAACTGTTATCTCCTGCACATCTGTAATTACATACGTGTACCGTAAGAAAGCCGCTATTGAAAAATCAGTCTGAGGTGAATGTTAAAAAAATACCCTCGCACAAAGAAGCAAACCTCCAGAAGAGTCTCAACTAGGACCACATCAAGACAACTAATCAAATCAAAGCACTGCCAAATACGAAGAGAACCTTTAGTATAAAAATCAAACCAGGACTTCTCGAGAATAAAAAAAAAAAACTAAAACCCAGAAGAACCCCTCATATCACCTCATATCTAAAGCAAACAAAGTTCAATTACATAAACCCAGAGACAAGGAGCAACCGGTCTTTTGAAACCATTCCTATAGACATTGAACTTGAAGATCTTTTCTGATGACCTGACACTTAAGGCGGTGTTTATCCTGTCACGGTTTGACAAAAGTCTCCAGGTGCAATCTAGAAAACAGAGAAACCCATAAAAAAAAAAGAGATTTGAGTAAACAAAAAGCTAAAATCAAGTACAGTAATTTAAGAAGAAGAAAGCCACCATTGCATTTTAAGAACCAAACCCCGTGTAACTAGAAAAAGCAAGAGTAGGTGACGATGCAATTTAAGCTACTTGTAGATATGAGAACAAAAAAAAAGCTCAAAACCAACTAATCAAATCAAAGAGCTACCGGTAGACTTGAGAACAAAAAGACTTCTCTACAACGAAAAGAAAAATAAAACCTCAAAAGAGCCTTCACTATCACCATAGATCGCTGGAGAACCCTACGAACGAAAACCTTTTGCTTTACACCGAAACTATGCAGGTGACATATAAAACTGACGCAAAGGAGGAACAGTAAAAATCAGATACAATCCATGGACAGAAAAGTTAAATCAGGTACTTATAGGAACTATAAATCAAATGTAAGAGTTAGACAGGAAAAGAGTAACCAGAAAAACCTGATAATAAGTGAGCAAAGCAGACAAGGAGTTCACTGGGAAACAAATACCACAACGAAAACGTTAGTTAGGATAGAGCGATCATCATCAGAAAGCTACAAAATTAAGAACATGAAAACAAACAAGAAAGATTTCCTCTGTCCCGTCCCCTTAACAAAAGAAGAGTAGGGAAAAGAATCTAGCAAGCCCAAACAGCAAAGTCAATTGACATCATGGGAACACAATGACTAGAAATATATGATCTTCTGTGAAGTTTAATGTCCAACAAGAAAACCAAATGACTTTACCTAAAATCCACAGGCAATAACAGAGCAGTTGAAGCAAGCAAACACAGTAATAGAGCTTGAATCTAGGCGAAAGGAAGGATACAAGTTGTTTCATGAACCACAGCAAGCATCTATTGCCTGAACATCATTCAGAAAATAAAATAAGAAGAAGAGACGACTGAAAAACAGAGCAAAGCGAACATATGGTGCAAGACAGAGCAAAACATTCTGTAATGAAGTAAAAAAAAAACAATTTGAATCTGATTTGAACTTACAAATAAACTTGAAATATCTTAACATATAAAGCCAGTGCCATACCCAAGCAGACCAATGTTATCCTTTTTTCAGAACTCAACGACCTATTGCAAAACAACATAATGCATTTAACAGAAAAGCCATCGTGTATAGGAAATAGGAACCTACTGCTTCTGTGTCCTCCACATACCTCTGATAGAGAAGAGAGAGAACAGGTTCAATTAGGACGAATTTAAGTAGCTAACACAAGGTCCCCGTAATCGGTTCTAGTAGTAACTTGAATTCAGACAAAAAAACTTGAGTACGAATAGTTTCACTTAACCAACCTCAATTTTCACTAAACCAACTTGAGTACGAATAGTTTAACCTGCAGAACATAAGAGAACATCATTAACGACAAGGGGACATAGATGACTAAAAACAGAGTAAGTAAAATGAGATGATTGAAACGGAACATTAGAAAACATAAGTAAACCAGTGTTAGGATTTAATTAAGATAAATAAAGAGTGTATTTGTTTCTGAGGAAGAATTTCGAACAGAAAACATACAAGAAAAAAAAGAAACATTAGGAGTAAAGTCACTTGTTAATCAAAAGCAGAGACTCATGCAAACGGGGAATCCTTGAGACCATTTATCGTCAAGGCAAACAAGTAATAAGACACATTAACAAGTAATAAGACACATTTATACCTAACTCAAACTGAGATTGACACCAAGCAGTTTCAGATACTGTCATTAACACACAAAAATCAATCAGTAACCCAAAATCAAATCAAGAGCTGACTTATCTGAAAATCGTAGCATCCAACACAACACAAAACATCTCATGTTCTAAATGACTTTATCAGCAAACAAAAGGAAAATCGAAACTCAAGAAATCTTCAGTATCACCATAAGAAAGCAGAAGAACCAAAAAACAATAACATAGGATGCCTAAAAATTGCAAGTTGGTACGATGGCCATCAAAAGTGATACAGTACTCCTAAGTCGTAACTGTTAACTCCTGCACATCTGTAATTACATACGTGTAACGTAAGAAAGCGGCTATTGAAAAATCAGTCGCTAACCAGATAATCCAGAAAAACCCCAAAATCATCATCTGAGGTGAAAGTTAGAAAAAATTACCTTCGCACTCCACAGTCAGCTCTGAAGAGTCTCAACTAGGACCACATCAAGCCAATTAATCAAATCAAAGCACTGCCAAATACGAAGCGAACCTTAAGTATAAAACACAAACCAGGGCTTCTCGATAACAAATAAAAATAACTAAAACTCAGGAGAAAAGTAAAACAGAGACAAGGAGCAACCGATCTTTTGAAACCATTCCTATAGACATTGAACTTGAAGATTTTTTCTGTTGACCTGACAGTTAAGGCGGTGTCTATCCTGTCACGGTTTGACAAAAGTCTCCAGGTGCAATCTAGAAAACAGAGAAACCCATAAAAAAAAAAGAGATTTGAGTAAACAAAAAGCTAAAATCAAGTACAGTAATTTAAGAAGAAGAAAGCCACCATTGCATTTTAAGAACCAAACCCCGTGTAACTAGAAAAAGCAAGAGCAGTGACGATGCAATTTAAGCTAATGGTAGACATGAGCACAAAAAAAAAGTTCAAAACCAACTAATCAAATCAAAGAGCTACTGGTAGACATGAAAACAAAAAGACTTCTCCACGACGAAAAGAAAAATAAAACCTCAAAAGAGCCTTCACTATCACCGTAGATCGCTGGAGAACCCTACGAACTAAAACCTTTTGCTTTACACCAAAACTATGCAGGTGTCATATAAAACTGACGCAAAGGAGACACAATGAAAATCAGACACAATCCATGGACAGAAAAGTTAAATCAGGTACTTAGGAACTATAAATCAAATTTAAGAGTTAGACAGGAAAAGAATAACCAGAAAGACCTGATAATAAGTGAGCAAAGCAAACAAGGAGTTCACTGGGAAACAAATACCACAAGGAAAACGTTAGTTAGGATAGAGCGATCATCATCAGAAAGCTACAAAATTAAGAAGAGTAGGGGAAAAAATCTAGCAAACCCCAACAGCAAAGTCAATTGACATCATGAGAACACAATGACTAGACATTTATGATCTTCTGTTATGTTCAATGTCCATCAAGAAAACCAAATGACTTTACCTGAAATCCACAGGCAATAAACGATGTAAAATAAGATCTTATCAGAAGATGATTAAGGTCACCTCACATGCTTCTGCTTCCTTCTACAAGATTGCTGCATCGGCAGAAAAATTAGTCAGTTAGTTAGTCGAATTTGCTACACCATCACAGACTTTCTCATCTCTAAATCAGTGCCCCATTTCCTGGGGAACCAACGCTTGAAAAGCTTCTTCCGTCGTAATGTTAATACCGGATGAAAACAAGAGAAGTCATTGCCACATAACAAATAGTACCTGAATGCACAATAAGTAAAAACATACCTGGTTGAAGAAAACCTTGAATACAAATAATTTCATGAAAAGTACCCTAATAATTTCTATTTCTATTGGCCTGACACTTAAAGGCGTGTCATGGTTTGAGAAAGTCTCTTGCTGCAATCTATAAAACAAAGAAGCCCATTAAAAGAAAGAGAGATTTGGGTAAACAAAACCAACCCCGTGACACTAAAAAAGGCAAAAGCAAGAGTGGTGGTGACGATGCGATTTTTAAGCTACTGGTAGTAGACAATCCGAAACTAGACCCAATCCTGAAACAAATTAAGCCACAATGACTAGAAATATATGATCTACGGTGATGTTTAGTGTCCATCAAGAAAACCAAATGAGTTTACCTAAATCCACAGACAACAAACCATGTAAGATAAGATCATATCAGAAAATGATTAAGGCCATCCAGCATGCCAGATATGAACAAGAGCCAACAAGTCCTAAGGAGCTGCTTCTGCTTCCTTCTACAAGATTGCTGCATCAGCTGAAAATTAGATAGTTTGCAGAATTTCTACTCAATCCTCTCATATTATTAAGCATCCTATTCTCTTCATTCAAAAAAAAAAATGAATTAGTTACAGACCAACACTTGAAAACGGTTCTCTTCATTACCAAATAACAAATAGGACCTCACTACACAATAAGTAAAAAAATCAGTATGGGAAGAAAATAAAGCTACAAAAACAGAGCAGGGAATAGTTTATACTCTGGGTGGCTGCAAGTATAATCCTATCCGTGTTTATATTTTGACACAATTAACAGAAAGCTATCTGGCCACTCGAAGAAGTTGGATGGCAGCTTGTATCCTAGACGCATCTTTAGCATACCTAAAATGAAGGGAAGTAAATCATGTAAAAGATTCTTAGTTATAAAAACTCTTTACTGTCAGACTGTAAGCGATGCAATTTAGAGCCCAAAACCAGAAAGGGTGAAAAGGAAGTCCCATTCCTTGTGCATGTTGTTTTGTCTGACCATCAAATAGCGAATAGAAGCAAACAAGAGATCGTAAGATAGGTATCTTGGGGCACCAAAATCTCTATCAACCATACTTGTTGCACTGACAACATATAACAAAGATACGTTACACATAAATTAACCAAAGCAATTTAGAGATCAAACAGTATCATAGATATTATACTTGATGCACTGACAACCTATAACAAAGCGACATTACGCATAATCCAAAGCAACCTAGAGTTCAAACAGTATCATAGGTATAGCATACGTGATGCATTGACAGCATATAACAAAGAGACGATATACATAAGTTAACCACAGCAACTTAGAAATCAAGGCTGATAGAAGAATAAGGTGTATGTATGGTAGATAACCAGAAAATTACAAACCCTCCTGACTTGCCTACAAAAAGCCACGGAGATATGAAAATCTAAATGGCCAAAAGGAAAAAGGCTGAGAACTATCCATTGAACAAGCAACCATCAGACACCAGAAACTTCCGTCTCCTGCATCATCCACTGTTTGAATAACACAAGTAATCAATTAACAGAAAAAACACAGATGCAATTTGGACGAGAAAGAAAGTCATAAGTAACTTAGAGATCAGACAATGTAGAAGAAATAGGTGTCTGTATGCGTTGGCCAGTGAGATACTCAAGACACTTCGTTGATCTGAAAGTGAATATACTGCAAAAGAAACAAGTGATATATGTTACTGATAAATAGTAAGTCAACTCACACCAAGTGGAAGAAAAAGGTGCATGCAAGGTAACCAGACATTACAAACCCTCCTGACGCACCTACAATGCAACCAATAAAGTTTTTTCTCACTAATCAGGAAATCCAACATCAAGTTATTTAAGAATGAATAAGTTGTGGACATATGGAACCCCTGAAAAGTGAAATCGCCAAAAGGAGAAAAGCTGAGATCTATCCATTGAAGAAGCAACCATCAAGGACCAGAAGCTTCCGTCTCCTGCATCATCCACTGTTGACCATTGAAGAGGCAACTATCAGAGAGCAGAAACTTCCGAATTCAGGCAAAAGAACAATGTCTCCTTAACTGAAACTGAAACTGCACATATGTACTGTACTCTTACCTTTACAATTCTTTGGGGGAAAGAAAAAAAACTCAGCAAAAGGGGATGATGAGTGACAACGATCGATCTACTCCGCTCGAGGAAACTCCAAATCAGACTCGAAACTCCAATCTCACCTTCATCACATTTACAAACACACGTAAGAAAGCCACGATTGTTAAGTTCATACGTAATACCAGAAACGACGTACTCGATCGAAAGCAATCTCTCTGAATCTTTGTGCTCATGAATCGTCGACGATCTTCACAAGTGATTCAAATCACTGGAAAAACAATCACTGAAGAAACCAGTTGAATGTGGAGAAAATCACTGAAGAAAGAATGTACATATCTAATCCATTCGTGCAAGGTGAAAGATCTCAACGGTTATACTTTTCAAAAAAAAAAACAATTCAAAGTCGGTGAATTAACATTTGTCCACCTGGCATCTGCTTATATAAGTCTCAGATTTTTTTACCGTTACCACTCTCATGCGCACATTAAATCGAACACGTGTTACTCTTTGATTGGCACATAAACATTTTGCATTAGAAAAAAGAATGTCCCAACTAATTAAAATTAGTCTAGTTGGCATATACGTTTAATTCTCTGGATTTTTACCCCTGGAATTCCAAACACATATTTTTATCCTTTTTTGTGCACGTTACATATTACATATTTCATATTTGCATCCAACATACAAGCTACGATAATCTATTAATTTATATAATCAATAAAAATTTAAAAATTTGTCAATAGATTTAGATTTAGATTTAGACAATTCTATCAAATAGTCTTTTTTAAGTTTTTGTCACCAATAAAACCCTAAAAAATTGACCGACATAGTTATTTGTATTTTGAAATTTTCTTTTCAAAATTTTAAATTCACTCAAAAACTCCACCACATAACTCTAAATCTTAAATCTATATTAATTAATCATAGGTATATAAGTCTATTTACACTCTTTCGTAAAACTTTTTTGGTTTTTTTTTTTGCAGACTATTTTTGTGAAAAAAAAATTCAGGATTATTCTGCAGTATTTCTCTTTAAACTTTTAGATTTTTTTTTCATTTTTAAGAATATCCTTTCACGATATTCTATATCAATTAAATTTTGAATATTTAAATTTATCGTTTCATAGATCTTATTTGCCTTGAATATATATCATAGAATCAAAATGTGTTATCTTGCAGTTGCCGCACTTGCTTTGCTCTCCTCAGTGTTTGGATTTAGATTGGTTTACCGTTTACAACTACAAGCTAATCATCAAGATGCAGAACGAAGAGGGTCATCAGTTCACAGAACTATACGTTCCTAGGTAATGTTCTGCTACTAACCGGATGATCACATCAAAGGATTATGCCTCTGTCCAGCTCAACATTGGTCATTTAGATGTTGATGGCATCTATGTTGAAAGTAAGCTAGAAATAACTTGTAGAGTAAGCAATCCTAATCTTATCTTGTTTTAATAATATTTAAAAGATTAGGATATATCCTATTAATATTAAGTTTATTAGGAATAGGAAAATATATTCCTATATAAGTAGTTGCAGGTTTGTTGCAACTTATAGTTTTTGTTTTTGATTGATTAGGGTTCTTGAGTTTTGAATGATTTTTCAAGAGATTAATAAGAGAGCAAGTTCTTATTCTACAATCAATTATTGAAATTATATTTGGTATCAGAACTACAAGTTACACTTGACAAAACATGGGCGAAATTGTCACCACGAAGATCAAAGACGGAGTTGGACCCTCGTCTATTGGATGTCCAATGCTTACGAGCACTAATTATACGGTATGGTCGATACAGATCAAGGTTATGCTGAAGGTACACAAGGTATGGGATGCGATAGAAAACAAATCTGATAATATGGATAAAAACGACATGGCCATGGCATTGTTGTTCCAATCTATTCCCGAAACCCATGTTCTTCAAGTGGGAGAATTGGATATAGCTAAAAAGGTTTGGGATGCGATAAAATCAAGAAATATGGGGGCAGATCGTGTTTGAGAAGCTAAACTACAAACATTGAAAGCTGAATTTGATCGTCTAAGGATGAAAGATGGCGATAAAATAGATGACTTCGCGGAGAAGTTATCCGAACTATCATCAAAATCAGCTGCGTTTGGAGAAATCATTGATGAGTCGAAACTTGTAAAGAAGTTTCTCTATAGTCTACCAAGGTGAAAGTAGATTCACATTGTGGTTTCATTAGAACAAGTCCTTGATCTAAATACCACGAGTTTTGAAGATATAGTGGGACGTCTAAAGGCTTAAGAAGAAAGAGTAGCAGAAGATAAAGATGAGACGCAAGAAACTCAAACCAAGCTCATGTACGCAAACAACACCGAATCACATCCAACCTAAACATATTCGAACCAGGAGTATAATAATTACAAGATTCGTGGACGAGGAAGCATACCTTATAACAGAGGAAGAGGCAGAGGAAGGTATCAAGACAGACAACGTTATCAAGATGGATTCGATATGTCAAGGATAATGTGTTTTCGGTGTGATAAGATGGGACACTTTGCCTCTGTATGTCCGGACCGTCTTCTTAAACTACAAGAAACATCAGAGGTAAAGGAGAAGGAAGCCGATACAACAGAAGCCGAAGAACTCATGGTTCACGAAGTCGTTTATCTAAACGAAAACAAAGTGAACCCGCAGAACTTTGAAATTAATACAGATAATGACAAAGTTTGGTATTTAGATAATGGGGCATCTAATCGCATGACTGGTGATCAAAGGTACTTCAATTTCATTGATGAAACAATCACTGGCAAAGTAAGATTCGGGGATGATTCCAGGATTGATATAAGGAAAGGGGCTCATATTGTTCTATACAAAAGATGGAAGCATGAAGAAACTGGCAGACGTTTACTACATACCAGACTTAAAGAGTAGTATAATAAGCTTAGCCCAAGATACAGAGTGTCGTTGTGACATAAGGATGAAAGAGAAATATCTCAGAATGAGAGACAAAGATGGTAAGCTGATAGCCGAAGCAACACAATCCAAGAACCGCCTCTACAAAGTGATCATGGACAGGAATGATAGATGTGTGCAAATTTCGATAAATAGTGACTCCTTGATATGGCATGCGAGGTTAGGCCACATAGGAAGAGAAGCAATGCGTTTGATGGCCAGTAAGGAGCCTGTATACGGACTACCCAAACTTGAAGCAAATAAAGATGCATGCTCATCATGTTTATTAGGGAAACAAACACGTCAAGCCTTCCCACAAGCCACTTCGTACCTAGCACAAGCAACACTCGAACTCATACATGGCGACTTATGTGGACCCATTACGCCTTCAACGCCCTCACGGAAACGGTACATATTTGTTATCGTTGACGACTATTCAAGATATATGTGGAGTATACTTCTTAGTGAGAAAGGAGAAGCTTTTGAAAATTTCAAAAAATTCAAAACTATGGTGGAGAAAGAAACAGAGACAGTTATCAAAACCCTAAGGACAGACAGAAGAGGTGAATTTGTGTCAAACGAATTCAATCAATTCTGCGAGTCACAAGGGATAACAAGACATCTCACGGCACCCTACACCCCTCAACAGAACGGGGTGGTTGATGTTAAGAGTTTTCAAGGCTCCTAAGACAAATGTTGTAGTATAAATGATTGTCGAACCAATTCTAAGGGATTTTAAAGCACCGAGAATGCAAGTACTCACTTAATCTAAGTGCAATCGAATAAATGATGGTTTTGTACTATAACTACTAATACGAAAAGCGATAACTAAAATAACTTCCTTGATTAAGAGAAAGGAGAACTCATGGGAGTAGGGATTAGACCTTGGGTGATCAAGTTTCGAACTAAGGATGGAAAATGATAAATTAACTATCAAACTTAAGCCTAGAAACAATTCTAAACAAGCTCTATGTCTAGATGAATGTTCATTTGCTAACATATCTCAAACATCAAATGTCTTTGGTTGAATAATATGAAAGCAATCATTACTAACAAGTCTATTAGCTATCTTAGCACCTTTAACAACAAATGTCTTTGGCAAAGTATACTAAAAGCTTAGGAGAGTTGACTCAGGCATTTCATCGAACACCTTGTGAGGTGGGAAATGCCTAAAGCTCAACCTTTGATAGGCCAACTCAAAGGATGCATTAAGAATACTCTACTAGCAAGGAGTCAGAGAAATCTACACTAAACATCCTAGTTCTAGCCTAATCACCCTTAATCTCCCTACCCCATGAATTCAAAGATGGATTACTCACTAATCTTCATGATTCCTCTTAAACCCATATTGGATTCAAGCTTAATCATGCAAAGATGAGTAGATAATGAAATGAACAAGATCACAAGAACAATGAAGAATGATTCATAGAAATGAACTTTTCCAAGAGGTTTTTGTGTTTTCTCCAAGAACAAAGATAATTGCCTGGGTAGGCTACAAGAAGTACTTAAACTTAGGTTTAGAAAGTGTAAAACAATGAAAAGAAATGACCAAAAGGTCCCTGAAATGTCTTAAGATTCGTCTCAGCAAAGCCGCGCAGCAACCTGTGCATATCGCTCCGGTAAAGTCGCTCCAGGGTGGTTTTCGAGCGACCAATCGCTCCCAGGCCGAGCTACCTGTCCATATCGCTCCG
The DNA here is from genome assembly GCA_905132765.1 of Moricandia arvensis. Classification (NCBI taxonomy): domain Eukaryota; kingdom Viridiplantae; phylum Streptophyta; class Magnoliopsida; order Brassicales; family Brassicaceae; genus Moricandia; species Moricandia arvensis. The sequence continues at coordinate 33,931 of CAJHQP010003849.1, read as the reverse complement.
GTGAGGTCGCTCTGGCTGGGAGCGACCTTGGTAGGTCGCTCTGAGAGGTCGCTCTGTCTGGGAGCGACCTTGGTAGGTCGCTCTGATGAGGTCGCTCCAGGATGCTCGAACAGGGTGGATATGCCTCTAGTAAATTGGTCATAACTCCTTCATTACATCTTCAAATGATTTGAAACTACTTCCATTAGAAAGATAATTAAATTTTATATGTCTCCACAAAATCGTAGCAACAGAAGATTTCTTTAAGTGCTCCATCCATGCTCATATTTCACCCCTTTTGGATCACAATGCTCCCAAACATCTCAAATCACTCCATGGCACACTCCAACACCTGATAAAGACTCATGTATGCAAAATGCAACCTAAAATGACTAAATCCTAGTCTATATGATCAAAATGCACATGGATGAATGAGTGAAACAATGAAAATATGCAAGACATCAGTGGTCGAGAGACGAAATAGAACTCTGTTGAATATGACAAGACGCATTCTAAAAAACATGGAGTTACCAAATTATCTCTGGGGCGAAGCAGTTAGGCATGCTACCTATCTTATTAACCGAACTGCAACTCGAGTTGTTAAGGACACAACACCGTATGAGCTCTTCAAAGGAAGAAAACGGAGCATCGATCATCTACGCGTCTTTGGATGTACTAGATATGTCAAAATAGAATCACAACAGCTCAAGAAACTGGACAATAGATCAAGATTTCTTATTCATCTTGGAACCGAACCAGGTTCACAAGCTTACAGACTACTTGATCCTATAAACAAAAAAATAGTGGTGAGCCGGGACGTAATATTTGATGAAATCAAAGGTTGGGATTCGAAGATTCAAGCCAGAGACAAAAATGGTGGAAGTTTTCGTATTGTTATTAGCAAGTATGGGAATCATGGCATTGATATGGGTGAGATTGACGTTACTAACAAACCAGAACATGAGATAGACGATACAGAGCACGTGACACATGACATAGGTGACCCTGCTGAAGAATAAACCGAGCATGTCAACGAGGAAGGTGAGCCAGAGCTGAGACGATCAACCCGAGAGAGAAAGCAACCAAACTACTTGAACGACTACGTTCTGTTTGCCGAACTAGAAGCAGAGCATTTGTTACTCAATATAAACGATGAGCCGTGGAGCTTTGAGGAAGCTAAAGGAGAAAAAGTTTGGAGGGATGCTTGTGAGGATGAGATCCAATCAATTATCAAAAATAAGACATGGGATCTCGTCGACTTACCAGCTGGAGCAAAGGCAATAGGACTAAAATGGGTCTTTAAAGTTAAATGCAACTCAGACGGCAGCATCAACAAATTCAAGGCTCGGTTGGTTGCCAAAGGATACATTCAACGACACAACATTGATTTTGATAAAGTATTCGCATCTGTGGCACGTATTGAAACCGTGCAATACTTACTTGCCAATGCGGCCTCAAAAGGGTGGCAAGTGCATCATCTGGACGCCAAGACTCACTATAAGAGAACACTGGTTTAGCGACTACATATTACGACTACATATATGTAGTCGTAATTTACCATCGTCTTTACGACTCGATTACGTCTAATAAGGCTTTAGTCGTAAAATAGAGGTTATTTTGCTATCAATTATATTAGTCGTACATTAGACGTAGAAGAACGACCAATGTACGACACCGAGATATGTTAGACGTACATTAGTCGTTCATTTACGACTAATGTACGCAACATGTGTTTGGGATTTCGGTTTAGGGTTTAAAGACTAGTCGATGCTAAATGGTCGTAATGGACGACTCGATTACGACTAAAGGGGGAAGTAGATGCTCATTGGTCGTAAACCGTCGAAGTTAATTAGTCGTAAACTCTCCTATAAAAGATCCATCATTTTCTCCTAAAGCCAAACATATTTTTTTAAAAAGAAAGTTGATAATTGAGCTGAAAGATTTAAAAAATCTGAGAAAAAGAGAGAAAAAAGATATTCGGATCTCAACTTCGAAAAGATCAATGCGGGACATACTTTAAAACGTTAGTTTCGCTTAAAATCTACGAACTTGTGATTCCAGTATCTTTCTTCTCTTTTTTTCAAATATTACAAATGTAGTCTCTATTTGGTCGTAAATGTCATTAGTCACGCATTGGTTGTACTTTTACGACTAATTTACATCTAATTACTTTATTAGTTGTAAATTAGTCGTAAATTTACGACTTCATTACAACAAATGGATTTGCATCTATTTTGCATCTATTGAACAACTAAGTTAACTACCTACCAAAATCGAAATTTCTCTATAAATATGATCTTCTCCCTCATTCTTAAAACGGAGAAAAAAAAACTTTAAGAGAAATGTCTAAAAATATTTATGAGATTCGGAGTTGGATGTATGCACATAAAGATTCAAGGGGAAGAGTAACTGAAGAATTTCTCAACGGAGCGGAGATGTTCATGAACCAGGCCGGACAAACATCTCTCACACAAGAAACGGGTAAAATGTTCTGTCATTGTCGTAAATGCAACAATACGAAGTTTGCTTCTAGTGAAACGGTTTGGAAACATATAGTAAATAGAAGATTTGCTCCACATTACTATATCTGGTTTAACCACGGAGAAGGTGATAGTAGGAATGAAGCTATTAGTAGTAATCAGGTTGCGATTATTCATAACAGAGAGGAACCACATTTGCTTTCTGAAAGTTACCTTCAAGAGGATCATCATATGGTAGATCATGATAGGATGCATGATATGGTCACAGATGCATTTCGTGAAACAACATCTATTACAGAGGAAGTAGAAAATGTAGAGGGGCCTAACTTGGATGCAAAAAGATTTTACGAAATGCTAGCAGCAGCTAATGAGCCAATTTATGAAGGTTGTAGAGAAGGTCTTTCTAAATTATCATTGGCTGCTAGGATGATGAATATCAAAACTGATCATAACTTACCTGAGGTTTGTATGGATGCATGGACTGAGTTGTTTAAAGAGTATTTGCTTGAAGATAATTTGTGTGCTGAATCTTATTACGAGATTCAAAAACTTGTTCATAGTCTTGGCTTGCCTTCAGAGATGATAGATGTCTGTATAGACAACTGTATGATCTTCTGGGGAGACTATGCAGAATTGTTAGAGTGTAAATTTTGCAAGAAGCCGCGATATAAACCGCAAGACGTGGACGGAATAGAGTGTCGTACCAACGGATGTGGTACTTATCCAATAAGGATAGGCTGGAGAGATTATATCAATCTGAGAAGACGGCATCATCAATGAGATGGCATGCAGAACATACTCAGAAAGAAGGCGAGATCAATCATCCCTCTGATGCAAAAGCGTGGACACACTTGAATTCGGTGTACCCTGATTTTGCAAGCAACCCCCAGAACGTTTATCTTGGGCTATGTACAGATGGCTTTAGTCCATTTGGAATGTCTGGAAGACAATACTCGCTTTGGCCAGTCTTCTTGACACCGTACAACCTTCCTCCAGAGATGTGTATGGCAAAGGAATTGCTTTTCATGAGTATATTGATACCTGGACCAAAGCATCCAAAGAGGTCACTGGATGTTTTTCTACAGCCTTTGATAAAAGAGTTGAAGGAATTATGGTCAACAGGCGTGCAAACATATGATTGTTCAACAAAAAAAAATTTCACAATGCGAGCAATTCTTTTGTGGACCATTAGTGACTTTCCTGCATATGGGATGTTGTCAGGTTGTACGACGCATGGGAGACTATCTTGTCCTTATTGTATGGGAAGCACAGACGCATTTCAGCTGAAGAATGGTAGGAAAACTTCCTGGTTTGATTGTCATCGAAGATTTCTTCCCATTAACCATCCGTACCGAAGGAATAAGAAATTGTTTCGGTCAAAGAGGGTTGTAAGGGACACCGCTCCACCCTATTTAACTAGAGAAGAAATCGAAAAAGATATTGATTACTATAGAGGACTAGGCACAGTCACCATGGGGGGTAACTGGCACACTCTTGCAAATATGCCCGACGGTTACGGGACACAACATAATTGGCACAAAAAGAGTATATTTTGGGAACTTCCATGTTGGAAAGATCTACTTCTACGCCACAATCTTGATGTGATGCATATAGAGAAGAATTTCTTTAGCAACATCATCAATACTTTGTTGAACGTCCCTGGGAAAACAAAAGATAACAAGAACTCAAGGTTGGATTTGCCTGCACTATGTTCTAGGGTATAGCTGCATATTCAAAACGATGGGAAAATTCTGGTTCCCATTTTTAGATTGTCAGCACCAGCAAAAGCGGCGTTGTTTAAGTGGGTGGCATCTGATGTGAAGTTTTCAGATGGATATGTTTCAAATTTATCAAAATGTGTTGATCATCATGGACAAAAGTTTTCAGGTATGAAGAGTCATGACTGTCATGTGTTTATGCAACGACTTCTACCATTTGCATTTTCGGAGTTAGTTCTAAAGGATGTTCACGAAGCACTTGCAGGTAACAAATAATATTAAAGTTATATTAATTATTACTTTTTGGTCATGTATATTAGAAAGTTTCTTACATTGGCTTGTACATTAATTAATTATTCGTAGGCATTGGAGCTTTTTTCAGAGATCTTAGCGCACGCACCTTAACTGTAGATGTAATCAGACAACTTGATGAGAATATCCCGATCTTGATGTGCAATTTGGAAAAGATATTTCCTCAGACTTTTTTGACGTCATGGAACATCTTGTTATCCACCTTCCGTATGAGGCACTGCTTCGTGGACCTGTTCATAATGGATGGATGTATCCTTATGAGCGAGCCATGAAACATTTAAAAGGGAAAGCAAAAAATCTGGCAAGATTGGAAGGTTCAATAGCTGCTGGAAGTTTGAATGCGGAAACATCTCATTTCACGTCATACTACTTTGGATCACATGCCCGGACACGGAAAAGAACAACGAGCAGGTATGATGATGGTGGTGTTGTGCCGACATATATTGTTGAAGACGTTCCAGACATATTCTGTCAGGTTGGACGTCTAGGTGGAAAAGTGAAAGAAGTTTGGTGGTCAAGTTCTGAAGACGCTCATAGTGCCCACACATATATACTCCTTAACTGCGAGGAGCTTGAGTATTTTGAAAAGTAAGTAGTATTCTTTATATGCCGTAGCGTTTTAATATATATATATATATATATATATATATGTATATCATCAATTATATTTATTTTAAAACAATGATTTCATTGCCCAAGTCGAAGAAGCTATACCAGGGATATCAACCAATGATATCAACAAAATGAAAGATCAACACTTTGTGAAGTGGTTAAAAACGCATGTAAATATATATTTTTATGAAATTATATATATATATATATATATATATATATTGATGATCGATACTACTGAAGGTCGATTATGATGATCCATTGTATCCTTAGTGGTTACACGAATTGATACAAGGTTCGGTCGCGAAAGTCACCACAGCATCTATGTATTTCACACGTGGTTATACTTTTCACACTTATGAATATGAAAACCGAAGAGCAACAATGAACTATGGAGTATGTGTGAAAGGCGAAACAAATTTTTACGGAATCATACAAGAGATCATAGAAGTGGAGTTTCCCGGCATGAAGCTCAAATGCGTACTCTTCAAATGTGACTGGTTTGACCCCACTGTCAATAGAGGTGTTCGGTATAGTAAGTTTGGAGTTGTTGACGTAAATGCTACACGGAGGTACAACAAATTTGAGCCCTACATACTGGCTTCTCAGGCAGACCAAGTATGTTTTATACCTTACCCAAGGATCAGAAAATCCGGATGTTCCTGGTTAGCCGCTATAAAAGTTACACCTCGGGGCCGAGTATTGAACGATGAACAACCGCCTTTACAAGAAGATGGCGTAAACGAAGTAGAAGTACCTGAGCAACGTATTGATGATATCTTACTTGTTGATCCGCATAATCCGATATATGAAGAACTTCCAGACGGTGCAATTTTGGATGAAGCCAACGAAGATGAATTTGAAGAAAATGATGAGGTGGAAAATGTTTCTGACAACGAGTGATCGAGTTTAATTATGTACTTGTAACGTTAATTTGTATTTGATTCCGTTATGAAATACATTATGTTTGCATTATGAAATTATTTTGGAGTTTCGAGATTTGAGTGTTTGGGGTTAGAGGTTTGTGGTTTGGGTTTGGGGTTTAGGGTTTAAGGTTTAGGGTTTAGGGTTTGGGGTTTAGGGTTTAGGGTTAAGATAGTAAAATTACTACTAGATTACAACTATTAGTCGTAATTTAGTGGTAAAATTACTACTATATTACAATTATTAGTCGTAATATTGTCGTAATGCTATTAGTCATAACGTAGACGTTCATATAATTAGTCGTAACGTAGACGTTCATATAATTAGTCGTAACCTAGTCGTAACTGTACGACTACATTACGACTATCAGTCGTAAATGAGTTGTAAAAATACGACTAGGTTACGACCAAGCCCAAAACTCTATATATAAAGGGACCTCGCGGAAGCAACTCAGTTGCTCATCCCCTTCTCTCTAACAACGACTCAACTTCTCTCTAGGTGAGTTTTTTTATAGTTTTAGGTGGTTAGTTAGGTAATTAGATTAGGTTTGTAATTAGTTTAGGATTGGAAATAGTTTAGGATTGGAATTAAATATATTTGAATTGTTTTATTTAACCGGTCTATCTTTTTTAAAATATCATATATATATATACATATATATATATATATATATATATTGCTATGTCTGGTAGAAAGAGAATCAGGAACCTCGCTGCTACTAGAAACTCCTACGGGAGTACTTTTCTCAGTCAATCATCAAACGACCCCACTGTTTCAACGTCGGCCGGCACATCATCGGCCCATGACATGGTTCCAGAGACTCAACCGGCTAGTACTCACTCGTCGACGTCATATGTGCCTCCACCGGCCTATAACCCTAGTGAACCTGAGCCGTACTATCCGCAAGCTCACGATGATGATGCGGATTACTTTACCTATGAGTCGGATCATCAGCCGTACGTCCCTCCGCCTCCCCCTCCGCCTCCTCCTCTGCCTCCGGCCCCGCATCCCACACCTGATCCGGCTCCCGGTCTTCATCCAGATTTGATGGTGCCGCCGAATGCACCATATGCGAGATATACGGTGGAAGATATTCTCCGGATGCCGGGACGAGAAGGTTTACGAATCGTCGATCCAGATCGACGCCCCGACACATTTTGGTAATTATTCTAAATTAATTAATTAAAGTTTAAATTTAAAAATTTATTTAATCATATTAAATATTGAAATAAATATATAAAATTTTCAAATTTTGTAGGTTTTTGACGGACAATGTTTTAGGACAAAGCGTTGGGGATATCATTTGGGTAAATTTTCGGCATGCTCATCCCAACTGGACTCTTACACCGGACCACGTTCGCATTACGTGGTTCAAGTTTTCGCGGTAATTAGTTTTTTTTTTTTTAAAAAACTAATTAATTCATCATTGTTAAATTATAACTAATGTTTTTTAATTTATTCATAATTTTTTTGTAGCAAAAATAGAATTGGTCGATTGGTGTCAACAAGGAGGTCAAAGCTGCGTTCTACAAAAAGGCGATGCAGTGCCTCAAGAACATCGTTGGTGATTGGAAGGACGACTGGAGGCTAAAATGGGATGACGCAAAACCAAGCTACCTCAACAATAACGTTTGGCTTGGTTTAGTGGCTTTTTGGATGAAGCCTGAGTCAAGGCAGAAGTCTATCAAGTACTCTGCAGTCCGGATGACCAAGGATGCTCAAGGTAACCTGCCAGTACCTCATACTTCCGGGCAGACCCCACATGTTGGGAAGGCACTTAAGATTGTAAGTGTTTAAATTTTTTTGATTTTATTATTCTTTTTTTAAACGTAAAATTTTAATTAATTTTATTTTTTATATAGGCTGCTGAAGAAGGAGCACCACCATCTCTCGCCCGACTATACAAGATTACCCACCAGCGTTCTGATGGGACTTTTGTGCATCCTCAACCAGAGAAGATCTACAACGAGGTAGAGACTCGGATCGAAGAGATCCAGACTCAGATGTCGCAACAAAATCCGGATGCTCCACCGGTCCAGCTTTCCACCATCGACCAAGACAAAATTTTTGAGCAGATAAATTATTTTAATTTTAATTTTTTTAACATTTTTAACTTTTTATTAAATATATTAATTATATATTATAAATATAATTAGTAAATAATATTTGATCTTTTGTAGGTTGCTCCAAAGAAAAGGGGACGCATTGTTGGGATCGGGACTGTGAATGATGTCCCGAAGGCGAGGGCCGAACACGCAGCGAGAATAGAAAAAGATTCCTCTCTCCGACGGGAATTACCAGCTGCCAACAAAGTCATAGACGAGCATAAAGATAAGTTCAAGGCTATGGCGAATATGTTCGATCTTATGATGGAGAACTCGAACCCAAACCCAACGGTTGCTAATGCATGGCAAGCTCTTCGTCCGAGCTTTAACCCCGACCCCACTCCGGAAGAGCAAGTGGATTTAGAGCGACGTGCGGAGCAGCACAATTCCTAGTTGTTCCAAGAAATGAACCTCAACAACAGACCTTCATAGTTTTTTGTATGAATACTTTATATATTATTTTAATCAAATATGTTTTTATATATATTTTTTAAATTTTATTAATTTAAAAAAAAAATCAAATTAAAAACCAAATATTAAAAAACAAATCAAATTAAAAAAACTTATTATATTAAAATAAAATCAACATTGGTCGTAAGTTAGTCTTAAATTTACGACTAATGAACAACAACTGTCGATGTTACTTAGTTGTACAGTACGACTAATAAACTACCAAATATTACGTTTAATTTACGAATAATGAGGTCATCACAGAGTTACGACCAATAACATAGTCGTAATATTATGATTACATTACGATTAACCCAACTACGACTCTTTTACGACTAACACTCTCACCTCAATGTTACGACTAATGTGTCAGTCGTAATATGACGACTCGATTACGACTAATTTACAACCAAATTTGCATTACGACTAGCGAATAACGACCAATGGTGTTTTGATGTTAATTGGTCGTAAAAGAAGTATTACGACCAATTAACAACCAATTATGTAGTCGTTATACACTTGTTTTCTTGTAGTGACTGCATTCCTACACGGAGATTTGAAAGAAGAGGTGTATGTCTCACAGCCCGAAGGTTTTCAGGTTAAAGGTCAAGAGTGAAAAGTGTATAATTGAGGAAAGCACTTTATGGATTGAGACAAGCTCCAAGAGCATGGAACGAGAACCCAACACTAGGAGGTTATTGGAAGAAGCTGGTTTACAAGACTGCAATGCAGTCAGTGTACCAATCGATCACAACGTCAAGATATCAAAATCTCGTGATGAACAGAACGCAGATGAAAAAGAGTACAAAAGAAGTATTGGATGTCTCAGATATCTAATTCATACTCGACCTGATTTATCCTTCTCGGTTGGAGTCATGAGCATGTACATGCAGGAACCTAAGCTCTCTCATTCTGCAGCTGTTAAACATATATTAAGATATCTGCAAGAAAGTTAAGCTATGGACTAGTGTTCAAACGAGCAGAGAATTTGAAGATTATAGGTTTCAGCGATGCAAGTCACAACGTCGATGAAGATGATGGACGAAGTACAACCGGCTATGTGTTCTACCTTTTGGAATCTCCTATAAGTTGGTGCTCTCAAAAGCAAGAAATAGTTGCACTTTCTTCTTGTGAAGCATAATTTATGGCTGCAACCGAGGCAGCAAAACAGGCTATTTGGCTTCAAGAACTGTTTAATGAGGTTGCAGAAAAGGAATGTGAGAAGGTGATGATCCTAATCGACAACAAAAGTGCAATAGCGTTGACAAAGAATCCAGTGTTCCATGGATGCAGCAAGCATATACATCGGCGTTATCATTTTATTCGAGAGTGCATTGACAACAATCTTATTGAAGTTCAACATGTACCAGGAAATGCACAGAGAGCAAATATACTTACTAAGGGACTTGCGAAGACACGATACAAGGAAATGAGATTGTTGATTGGAGTTGAAGATTTGGAAATTTCAAGCTTAAGAGGGAGAATGTTAGAAGTAAGCTTGAAATAGCTTGTAGAGCAAGCAATCCTAATCTTATCTTCTTTTAATTATATTTAAAAGATTAGGATATATCCTATTAATATTAAGTTTATTAGGAATAAGAAAATATATTCCTATATAAGTAGTTGCAGGTTTGTTGCAACTAATAGTTTTTGTTTTTGATTGATTAGGATTCTTGAGTTTTGAGTGGTTTTTTCAAGAGAGAGCAAGTTCTTATTAAAGTGTTCTACAATCAATTATTGAATCTATAATCTACACCGGACAGCTCACTACCTTCGCACTCTGCGGTTTTGTTTGTGCCCAGGGAGATGCGGACAGTGGATATTGTGCTCATTTAAATAATGCAACTAACTATATGCAGATTTTAACTACCTGTGTTTTATATCTATAAATAAATACCTGAGTTTTTTTTAATTTCATTTAGTTTCATTTTTTTGTCCAAATTTTGCAAATTTACTTCAAAATGCTGCAAAATAATTTAAAAAAAATTATGAATAGTTGAAATTAAACCATTTTGAACTTTTAAATTTAAAATTTGAAGCTTTATATTACTTGAAAGTTAAAAAAATGAAATATACAAATAAATTTTATTATAACTAAATCATAATTATCTATTCTATTATAATTAAAGTACAAAACAAAATTTGCTTATTTTTATGTGGTTTCTTACAGATTTTCATTCTTTTAACTAATTTTAACAACTTCATTTATTATATTTTTTATATTAAAAAATATTTCTTACAAAGTATAAAAAATTATCTATTTTCAAGTGTTTTGTTACATCTTTTACAATAATTTTCAGTCTTTTAAACTATTTCATTAATTATTTTTTCCACAATAATATTAAAAGATTTATTTTACATGTTAATAATAAACGAAACAATGATTGATCAGCGCTGAAGCAGCCAATATAGACACATAGCTTCAAACCACTGCATTGGCAAATACAAAAGAAAAGTAACTGATATAAACTACAGAAAACCACCAACTGAACTTAGACACCAAAACTTGGTTTTGAATTTTAAATACACAAAAGAAATAACTGAAATAAACATAAGAAAATCACCAGGTCAATTTATGAAAATAAATTGGTTCTTAAAATACTCAGAAGCAAAATAACTAACATAAACACACCAATTCAATCTATGAACCAAACTTGTCGGTTTTGGTTCCTAAATACACCGAAACAATAAATGACACAAATTTCAAAAAACAAAACACCAAATCAGATTAGAAATCATAACTTTGTGTTTTTTCTATTGTGGTTCTTAAATGCACAAAGCAATATAAACAGAAGAAATACACAGAATTAATAACTGAAATAAACATAAGAAAATCACTAGGTCAATCAATTTATGAACCAAATTTGGCGATTTGATTCCAAACACACATAAGCAATAACTAACATAAACATAAAAACCTTCAGTTCAATTTATGATGGTTGCTAAATACACAGAAGCAGTACCATCAAGAGAAAAAAAACTATCATTTCAGTTTAAGAACCAAAACTTGGTTGTCTTAGTTCCTAAATACTTCCCCTGTTTCACGAAGATAAATATTCTAAGAATTTTTTTTTTACCAAAAATTGTTTTTTTTTTGTTTTCTATGAAAATATTACAAATTTGAAAAAAAATTGATTTTAATGAATTAATATTGTTAAAAATTATTGAAAATTACAGAAAATGATATATTTATAATAGTGATTTAATGTATTCTTTTTAATATGTGTGAAAACAACAAAATTTTATCTTGGTGAAACTAAAGGTGTACAAAAAGGAATAAATGACGTAAACAAATACACCAATTCAATTTAGAAATCTCAACTTGACAGTTTCGGTTCCTAATACACAGATGCAATAACTGACATTAACAAAAGAAGACCACTGCATCTACAAATTACAATAACGAAACAGTGATTAAAAACACACAGATAAGGTAGAATATCTCAGACCATAAGGTAGAATATCTGAAACCATAACATGATTATGAAGAATAATAATTGTTTTTTTACTGAGGCAAAACATGAGAAGTTTTCATCAAGTACAAAATCAAAACCTGTTACAGAATTAATAATGAACATGAATGGCAAACATATTATAACAAGAAATGTATAATAGAAAATTCTTCCTCAGATAAAAAAAAACAACAACGATCAATATCAGAACAAATTTAACAGAAAAGGTAGAATATCCCATACCATATTGAATAACTCTCATGCAATGCCAACCCCATCCCATGTGTAACCTCTTTGTTAGGTACTCTATAAACATTTTAGAAAAAGGTCAAGACTAGAGATCAGACAATGAATATTAGTCTTCAGAACATGTCGCATTCCAGTGAGATTGACAAAAAGCAATGTTCTTAGCATAGTATCCAACCATATAAAACTCAAATCCTTTGCACATATTGTCAAGATTACCACCAAGTTAATAATGAAAAACCAAACTAGATTCTCAGAAACCAAAACCTATTACTTACCATCTTCTGGCGGTGTCAACAGAAAACTTGTCAATAACCATAATTCAGCAAGCCCAACTGAAAAACATTGTGGCCGAAAAAAAACCAAAAGTCACCATCTGAAGACATTACTTCGCCCAAAACCCAAAGGATTAAGATGTAATGTATCTTAACTACAACCACTTCCTTAAACAAAAATAAGATCCAACAGAAAATCCTCATGTCGCTAATGACATCTCACCCACAAAAGGAAAAAGAAGAATCTAAGAACAACAACCTGGATCATTGAAATCATTTAATTAACCCTCAGAAACCTGGTAGATCGCGTATATCTGATAGTAACGTAGAAATCAAAACCTTGCAGGTTCCCTTTGCTACCAATTTTAAAACTCTGGCATTCCTGGTATTAAGGAAAACCCAACTTAAAATAACTCCCATAAACAGTAAAGAATACATTCATAACACAGGAATCAAAATTTGCAAATACCTTTGGGATCACCAAGAGTAGAGTTATATCTTTGATCTTTCCCTAAGCAGCATCTGCTGATCTTAGCAGAAACATCTCCACCACCGTTTGCTGCAAAATTATACAGTTTCCTCAGAATACTATTGACCTGCAGAACATAAGAGAACATCAGTCTGGAAAGAGAATAAAATGACAAAATAACAGAGAGACTAAAAAACAGAGCAGAGCAAGGCTTACACTCTTGAGTGGTTGAAAGTTGCAACAAGGTTTGGATCAGAAACAATAAATTCAGCAGAAATGTAGGAACTAGTGATCTATAAAATATAGATCTTTACGTCACATAGCAAATAGAAGCAATCAAGAGCATGTACCCTTAAAAACTAGTAAAAACATATAAGGCAGCATCACAACACAATAATGTAACCAAACCAAGAAAAGGAGAATATAGGAGCTACAACGCCTTGCCAACTAATCACATAAACTCAGAAACCTTCAACATCACATTATCTCAACTGAAGAAACCTGAAAATTCATATGATGGAACATGAGAATCTATACTCATCTTGAACGACATATTGTTTACCAGGGTATGCGGGACAAGGATACGTGAGATAAACTCAAATTCCTTGCATAAATTCTCCAAACACAGCCTTCGAGTCAAACCCTCTACATCTTCCTGAAGCAACTTGTAAACCTTTAAATTCAGAGAAAACCACCCCAAAACCCAATAGGACACGGATATACCTAACTGAAAATAAGATTGATGATGCCACGGGGGTAACAAATGCTGTCATAACATTCCTCTTGACCTGACTAAAAAGCTTGAAACCCCTTACATGTTAGTAATATCTAAAAAGGAGTAAGAAAAATCTCGTGGACAAAGACGAGATCACAAAGAAGTAAGTAATCAAGAGTTTAAAAATCTGAGCTATAACCTTTAAGTTGCAGAAGCGGGTAAGCCATCTTTAGCCTTTAGCATTCCCCTATAATGACGGAGAAATCAGTAATTATGAAAAGATCCAATGCATTTTTTCTGTTGGAACCTGAAGGATTAGAAAGAGCAGAAACACCAGCTTCTCTGTTTGCCTTTTCCACATACCTATAATAAGGGAGACTTGAGCCCTTTAACAAGCATATGTGACCAGGATTTAGACACAAAGAGACCAAAACTACGAGCTGAAATATGGACCAAAGAGAAGCTAGACCCATGCATAGAGAAAAACAAAACAAGGACGATAATCCTATAAGTGAACCACAAGATCAAGATTCGAAGAGCCTTCATCAACATATTATCTCGCTGGAGAACACAATGTTCAAATCTATCCGAAGAAACAAAAGAGGTAAAGCATGAATTGATCAAACAATGGACGTACATGATCATTACAAAATGTAATCGATTTCAAAACAATTAATAATAACACGCACCATGTCGACCAAGTTCATATTACGAATTATTTTGAAAAGTTAGTCTCTAACCAGCAAAATCATCAGTTGAGGTAGATGTAAAAAATAAAAATAAGAAACCCTCGCACAAAGAAGCAAACCTCCACGGTCAAGAACTCCGAAGAGTCTGAATTAGGACCACTTCAAGGCAACTAATCAAATCAATACGAACCCTCAGTGTAAAAAAAATCAAATAAAAACTCAAGAGAGCATTGAATATTACCTTAGATCCCTGGAGAACCATAGAATTAACTAAGTAGGTCGCATTAAGGAGGTGTCAGAAACAGATGCGGAAAGGATAAAACATCAAAAGTTCCTCTGTGCTGTGCCCTTAAACAAATGAAAAGGAAAAAGAATCTAGCAAAGTCAATTTTCATCATGAGAACAAAATGACTAGAAATATATGATCTTTGGTGATGTTCAAAGTCCATCAAGAAAGCCAAATGACTTTACCTGAAATCCACAGAAAATAATCCATGTAAAATAAGATCATATCAGAAGGTGATTAAGGCCATCCCGCATGCAAGATACTAAACAAGTCCGCAAACAAGAGATCGTAAGATAGGTATCTTGGGGCACCAAAATCTCTATCAACCATACTTGTTGCACTGACAACATATAACAAAGATACGTTACACATAAATTAACCAAAGCAATTTAGAGATCAAACAGTATCATAGATATTATACTTGATGCACTGAAAACCTATAACAAAGCGACATTACGCATAATCCAAAGCAACCTAGAGTTCAAACAGTATCATAGGTATAGCCTACGGGATGCGTTGACAGCATATAACAAAGAGACGATATACATAAGTTAACCACAGCAACTTAGAAATCAAGGCTGATAGAAGAATAAGGTGTATGTATGGTAGATAACCAGAAAATTACAAACCCTCCTGACTTGCCTACAAAAAACCACGGAGATATGAAAATCTAAATGGCCAAAAGGAAAAAGGCTGAGAACTATCCATTGAACAAGCAACCATCAGACACCAGAAACTTCCGTCTCCTGCATCATCCACTGTTTGAATAACACAAGTAATCAATTAACAGAAAAAACACAGATGCAATTTGGACGAGAAAGAAAGTCATAAGTAACTTAGAGATCAGACAATGTAGAAGAAATAGGTGTCTGTATGCGTTGGCCAGTGAGATACTCAAGACACTTCGTTGATCTGAAAGTGAATATACTGCAAAGGAAACAAGTGATATATGTTACTGATAAATAGTAAGTCAACTCTTACCAAGTGGAAGAAAAAGGTGTATGCGAGGTAACCAGAAATTACAAACCCTCCTGACGCACCTACAATGCAACCAATAAAGTTTTTTTCACTAATCAGGAAATCCAACATCAAGTTATTTAAGAATTAAAAAATCTGTGGACATATGGAACCCCTGAAAAGTTAAATCGCCAAAAGGAGAGAAGCTGAGAACTATGCATTGAAGAAGCAACCATCAGAGACCAAGCTTCCATCTCCTGCATCATCTACTGTTGACATTGAAGAGGCAACTATCAGAGAGCAGAAACTTCCATCTCATGCATCATCCACTGTTGAATACAAGTAATCAACATAAACAGAAAAATCACATATGCAATTTAGACGAGAAGAAGGCCAAAAGTAACTTACAAATCAGACAATAAGATAACCACCTAAAACTCTTTCAATATTCAACTTAAACCCCTTATTGTAGAATGTCTCATAGCATGACATGCATCAATACTTAAAAGATATCAAATTGAACCAAGTGGTAATAAGTAGCAATACAGCGCACACTGATCAGCTGTTTTCATAAAGAAGTACACAAAAAGCAACGTTCTTAGCATAGTATCCAACCATCTTAAAACTGTAGAACATATATCCAACTCAAACTGAGATTGATGCCATTCAGTTAGCAGTACGGTCATAAAACTCAAAGTCAGTCTTTATCTAGATGATTCAAATTATTTAAGAATTAAGAAGTTGTGGACATATGGAACCCCTGAAAAGTGAAATCGCCAAAAGGAGAAAAGCTGAGATCTATCCATTGAAGAAGCAACCATCAAGGACCAGAAGCTTCCGTCTCCTGCATCATCCACTGTTGACCATTGAAGAGGCAAATATCAGAGAGCAGAAACTTCCATCTCCTGCAACATAAACAGAAAAACCACAGATGCAATCTAGAATCCCAATCTGAAAAATTATACACTTTCTTTGGAACCAAAATTCAATCATTCTATAAGTTGATGCTAAAAGTTAGATCCACGAATGCTTCCCTAATCAGTTATATTAACTAGATAGTATTTGCATGATCATTTACGAAAAGTATTGGATTATAAAGATTGTTGCCAACAAATTATAGAGAAACAATCATAAAACTGATTAAAAAGAAGAAGTCAAAACTCAAAACCAATAGAAAATTGCAGAAAACAAAACAGAAAGAAATTTAGAAAGGTTTAACTATCGCTCTCCCCAATACATCGTAGTCATGATTATATCTTCATCCCTTTGCAACAAGAACCTGCAAAGAGGTGAAACACATAGTGAAAGTGAGCCGTTTGAAATTGGAAAATACATTACTCTCACAGGAATTACAGCGAACATGTTAAGAACATACTTTTTCTAGCTGAGTTCAGGCAAAAGAACATTGTCTTCTTCGTTAACTGAAACTGAAACAGAACATCTGTACTGTAGTCTTACCTTTACCTCAAAAACATAGTAAACATAATTTCTCATAGACGGTTGAAAGGTCAAAAAAATAATAAACCATCTTAAAACTGCAGAACATATATCCAACTCAAACTGAGATTGATGTCATTCAGTTAGCACTACGGTCATAAAACTCAACGTCAGTCTTTATCTAGATGATTCAAAAATTTTAAAGAAATTCAAACTCAAAGAAAAAAGAGCTGGAGATCTACAGAATCAAGAGCTGAAGTATCTGAGCTGCAAAGAAACGTAACATCAAACAGGAAACCCTCACGTCCTGAAGGAATTAAAAAGAAGAGTAAAACTTAAGAGAGCATTCAGTGCCACCTTATCTCACTGGAATACTAAATAAAACAATTACATCAACAAGGAAATGAGAATTACATAAACTAGAGAAATTATTAAGATTCAGTGGATCCCCAACAAATTCAATGACATAAACTAAAAGAAGGAAAGCCTAATAGAATCAAAAACAAGGAAATGAGAATGGTCAACTGATCATTTGAATCAGTTAAGAACACAAAGCCTATTTCCTACTTGAAAAACTGTCTAGATATGGGTGCAGTCCGCCAAAAAGCCTGGTAGATTGGATACTTCTTAAATAGTATCAAATCAAAAATAGAGCTATACAAGGTCTCATAATCTATCCGGACTGTAACTTGAGTAAGACAAAAAGAATGAAAACAGCCTCATCAAGCATCACTTTGGAAACAGAATAGGGCGACAAGGAACCGGAGATGTCTAAAACCAAAGCAGATCAGACCTCATACTCTGAATGAAACAAAAAAAGATCTAAAATTTGCAAATACCGTAAGCAGCATCTGCTGATCTTAGTCGAAACATCTCCATCTAACTTGCTGTAATCTAGAATCATGAAAAACTATACACTTTCTTTAGAATCAAATTTCAATCATTCTATAAGTTGATGGTTAAAAGTTAGATCCACGAATGCTTCCCTAATCAGTTATATTTAACTAGATGGTATTTGCATGACCATGTAAGAAAATTATTGGATTATAAAGATTGTTGCCAACAAATTATAGAGAAACAATCATAAAATTGATAAAAAAAAAAAAAAGTCGAAACTCAACCGCGAAGAGTAGCCATGATTATATCTTCATCCCTATACAAAAAAAAAAAGAACCTGCAAAGAGGCTAAACACACAAGAAAGTGAGCCGTGTGAAATTGATAATACTTTACTCTCACAGGAATTACATCGAACATGTTACGAACATACTTTTTTTTCTATCCGAATTCAGGCAAAAGAACAATGTCTTCTTCCTTAACTGAAACTGAAACTGAACATATGTACTGTACTCTTACCTTTACAATTCTTGGGGGGAAAGAAAAAAAAGTCAGCAAAAGGGGATGATGAGTGACAACGATCGATCTACTCCGCTCGAGGAAACCCCAAATCAGACTCGAAACTCCAATCTCACCTTCATCACATTTACAAACACACGTAAGAAAGCCACGATTGTTAAGTTCATACGTAATACCAGAAACGACGTACTCGATCGAAAGCAATCTCTCTGAATCTTCATGCGCATGAATCGTAGACGATCTTCGCAAGTGATTCAGAAAAATCAATAGCAATCAAGTTACTATTGCAAAAAAAGAATTGTAATCGTTTGAAAACCAGTTGAATGTGGAGAATAGTCACTGAATAATCCATTCGTGCAAGGTGAATGATCCCCAACGGTCATACAAACACTTGTCCACGTGGCATCTGCATATATGATTCTCTATTTTTTTTACCGTTAGCTCCTCCTGCACACATTAAATAACACACGTCAATCTTGGCGTAAAAGTACTGCAAAAAAAAACATAAAAATGTTCCATCTATCTATTCTATTAATTTAGAATTGTTATTTAAATTTGAAATGGTCCAAAAAGACATAAAATAATATCTGAAACATTATAAAATATATTTATTATAATTCAGTTACTAAAATAATTCCTTATTGTATAGGACATTTGCTTATATTTAGAGATTATAATTAAGTAACAACCGTAATTTATTCAAGTATTTCTATATCATGTTATATTGCATTTATATTTATCATGATTCCATAAAGTAAAGATTAGATGTCAAAAAAAATATCTTATGAAAATGATAAATCATGTCTATAATAGTATAATGTAATACATGGTTTTGAAACAGAATACTACAATATAATCAATTTTAAAGATATTTCTTATATTATTAGAGTTATAATATAAAAATCATTTCACGTATATATGATTGTTAAAATAATAATAAAATCCCATTCTTTTACTATAACAAAAATAAAATATAATAATACAAAACTATGTATACATTATAATATAACCAAGCAGGGATATTAGAAAGTAATCAATTTTTTGCAGAACTCAAATAAGCACCATAAAAGCCAAACTTAACACAACACTATTATCTTAAAGTTTGTAATTACTATTTTGATGTTACTTTTATAAATCAAACAAAAGAATGAAACATAACCCGCGTTTAGTGCGGGTTCTAAACTAGTTTAACACTAATTCAATGATGTTTAATTCTCTGATTTTTTACTGTTAGAACTAGGTGTTTCGTCCGCACATGTAAACTTAATAATTTTACAAAAATAAATAAATACATACATTATCAGTTTAAATAAAATTAAAATAAATTATTGTTCATACATTCACTTGTATACTAATATCAATATAAATATACCTGATTGTGAAGAAAAAATACTTATTTCACAATTATATATGTGTTAATATATTTTTGAAAATCGTTAATAAATATACCATAATATATAAGATCTCATAAAGTTACAATTACTATAACTTTTAATATTTTATTAAATAAGATATTCCAAAATATATAAACTAACCAACTTTCAAATTCCGAATATTTTTAAAGAATATCTTAATAATTATTTCTTTAGATTTCGTTCATCAAGTCTGTAACTAACATTCTTACATTTATTAATGTTTATAATTTTGCAAAAAAAACTAATTGATTATAAATAGAATCACAAATAACATGCTTACATTTATTAATGTTTATTAATTGAACTATAAAAATGAAATTTAACCGCGCATAGCGCGGATTCTATTCTAGTGAAATACTTATTTCCTACATTACTTTCTGAATCTCAGATGAATGACATTAGTTGTGAAACTTGCATTATTGCTAAAAATCACAGAGTGTTATAAACCAAGTGGATTAGTCATAACCTCTAGATGGGTCATGGTCGATGGGCTTATGGTCGACCCATCTAGAACCGGCCCATGTATAAACATAGCCTATAGAAATTTTGTAATCCTAGTCGAAATAGGATTAGGGTTAGCCGACTTTGGTAAACCTATTGCATGTTGGTTTTGGAGATTTTCTTTTTTCTATGTTTTGGAATATTTCCTTTTCTTGGTCGGTTGTAATCCTTATATAAAGGAACCACTTATGCTTAATGAAATATACAAGTTAACACACGATTTGTTCTCTTTCTTTTCTCTTAGTTTACAACATGTTATCAGCTCGATTGATTCCATAAACCCTAAGCTAAGAAGCCAATGATAGAAACCCTAGTCTCCTTCATCTCTTTCTCGATCAAAACCTAGGCGCCAAGAATTTCCTTTTTGCTCAATCCGATAGAAGAAAAGGAAACCCTTGAAGAACACAAGAAATCCGTTCGATCTAATCCGCGTACCAAGTCCAGTCCGTACAATCCGAGGTTCATCCGATCAATCCCCTCTCTTTGGTGGTCCAATTCAATCCAATATACACAAGGTAAAACTCGATGAACCCTAGTTCCTAAAACCATAAAATCGAATGAACCTTGATTAAAAACTAAGACCTAAAAATCGATTTGGAACTTAGAAAGAAATCGGTAAGTTGATGGATAGATAGATTGCTTGAATCATGGTTTGATTGTTTAAACCCTAATCGAATCTATTAATGTGCAAATCAAACCCTAAAAGACGTTGCTTGATTAAATTGATTGATTTATGATTTGAAGTTGTTTGATCATCTATTTGGCCGATTTAAATTGCTATATAGGATGATCCAAAACCTAAATCTAATCGATTGAATGATAAACCCTAAAACCCCAAATCAATTAATGATATTGTTTTGATTCTATTGTATTAGGTTGTTAAATTGATTGATAATCCATGTCTTAGGTTGCTAGATTGATTCTTAATTCATATCTAAACCCTTAGACGATTGTTAGGTTGATTAGGGAATTATCCTTAATGCAAAACCCTAACCCTAGCTCCGTGTAGGCCAAACCCTAATTTCCTAAACCCTAATTCTTAATTGATCTTGTATGTGAGTTAGATTGATAGATTACTTGATGAAACATTGTTTGGTTGAATTTGAATCATGTCTTGGTCGAACCTAGAAACCTAGGATAACCGAACCTATGTGATATGACCTTAAGACCCAATTCGACCATATAAACTTAGGACTTGACCATGTTGTGATCCATTGCTTGATTTAATACTTGGAACATATAGATCGCAACCTAATAGGACTATTGCATCATTCATGGCTGTGTGGCCTTATTTATTTAAACCTTGGTCGAATTGCTTGAATGATTGGTCGATAGATTTCATTGTTATATGATCAGATTGTTTGAAAAATCTAAATTGATTGGTATATGGTTTCAGATGTCGAAACTCAACAACCTAGACTATTCAGCCATAAATCTCTCTGGAGACAATTACCTACAATGGACATTGGATACAAAGATTATCCTAAACTCTAAAGAACTTGGAGAATGCATTGTTGGGAACAATGAATCCAGTGAGAAAAATCGATACATGGCAATACTTATTATTTGCCATCACCTTGCTGAGAGTCTCAAAGATCAGTACCTAACCATTGAGAATCCGCTGGATCTCTGGAATGAGTTAAGGATGAGATATGATCACCAAAGAACAATGTTATTGCTTAAGGCATTATTTGATTGAAGAAATCTAAAGATCCAAGACTATAAGTCTGTGGACGAATATAACTCAACCTTATTCACAATTGTTTCTCTTTTGAAACTATGTGGCGAGGTCATTACAGACAATGACATGTTGGAAAATACCTTCTCAACCTTCCATACTAGCAATGTGTTGTTACAACAACAATATAGAGAGAAGGGTTTTAAAATCTATGTTGATATGATCTCATGCCTACTATTGGCCAAGACTAATAATGAACTGTTGATGAGGAACAGTGAAATGAGACCTCCTGGATCAACCCCATTACCAGAAGCCAACAAGGCCACAAAATAAGAAGAAAGCAACCATGTCCAGAATAGACCACATGGCCACAGCTGTGGTGGTTGGAATGGTCGTGGTCGAAGGCACAATAACTCATACGGTCGAGACAATTACTCGAACCGTGGTTGAGGGAACCACAATAACCTAGTCGTGGTCCCAGTTTCGGCCATGGTCGAGGCAGAGGTGGTCGTGGTACACCATTTAAACCACCACACTCTACCAAGTCTGCTTGCCATAGATGTGGTATGGGAAATCATTGGGCAAAGAATTGTAGGACTCTCAGGCACCTTGTTGACCTATACCAAGAGAGTGTCAAAGGGAAGAATCCATAAGTCCATTTGGTCTAAGATGATAATGGTGATTTCGATCATGATCAAGATGATCTCATGGAATATGAACTTCTGATTGTCTTAAAGAGTCTAGTTGATTTCGGCATCAAACCTTGTTTTGTTCTAGTTTTGTTTCATGCTTTGATATTATGTTTTCTTTGATATACTACTTGAATGTTTTGGTTTTAAATTTATAATAAGATGAATGGTTTTCATTTGATAATAAAATGAAAGATGATATGAGCATACTGATTGTGGACAGTGGTTCAAGCCATACCATTCTAAAAGACAAAAGATATTTCATAGACTTGACTTTACAAAATGCCAATATAAGTACCATTACGGGTATAGCCAGCCTTATTGAGGGCCACAGTCAGGCTAGTGTTTTGTTGCCTAATGGCACACACTTAGAGATAGATAATGCTCTATACTCGCCCACCTCTAAAAGGAGTTTGTTAATTTTCAAAGACATAAGGCTAAATGGTTATCATATTGAAACAATGGGCGAAGGAAACAAAGAGTTCCTTCAGATTGTCGACCACGGCCAAGGCCATAAGAAGGTGGTCGAGACTATACATGCATTCTCTATTGGTCTATACTATGCTACAATCAGTATGATAGAGGCTAATGCCACAGTGAACAAAAGGTTCACTGATGATTTCACTTTATGGCACGACAGACTTGGCCATCCTGGTTCAAACATGATGCGAAAACTCATAATGAATACTAAAGGGCACATCTTGAAAGAAAGACGAGTTATCCCAAAGAATCTCACATGTGTAGCATGTATACAAGAGAAACTCATTGTTAGGCCATAACCAGTCAAAGTGACTAAGGAAACTATAAACTTTCTGGAAAGAATCCAATGAGATATATGTGGACCAATACACCCACCTTGTGGGACGTTTAGATATTTCATGGTCCTTATAGATGCATCGACCAGATGGTCGCATGTATGCCTATTTTCAACACAAAATTTGGCATTTGCAAGATTGCTTGCACATATCATAAGATTAAATGCTCACTTTCCAGACTTTCATTTAAAGACTATACGTCTAGTTAATGCTGGTGAATTCACTTCCCAATGTCCATGGGAGTAAGTGTGGAACATAATGTGGCACATGTCCATACACAAAACGGCTTGGCCGAATCATTCATTAAAAGAATCCAATTGATTGCTCGACCATTACTCATGAGGTCGAAAATCCCAGTATATGCTTGGGGACATGCAGTTTTACACGCAGCCGAGTTGATTCGCATCAGGCCATCTAGTGAGCATATATATTCACCATCCCAATTGATCACGGGTCATGAGCCAGACGTGTCTCATCTCAAAACATTTGGATGTGCAGTATATGTACCAATTGCTCCACCACAGAGAACTAAGATGGGACTTCAAAGGAGGATGGAAATATATGTTGGATATGATTCTTCCACCATAATCAAATACCTTGAGCCAACCACGGGTGACTTGTTTAAGGACAGGTTCGCAGACTTTCACTTTGATGAGTCAAACTATCCAACATTAAAGGGAGATAATAAACTGGAAAAAAAAATTGAATGGAATCGTCCATCAGTGTCTTGGCAAGATCCTCGGACTAAAGAATGTGATATAGAAGTCCAAAAGATAATACATTTACAAAAGCTAGCTAATCAGTTGCCAGACTCATTTGTTGACCCAAAGAAAGTGACAAAATCATATATACCAGTTTGTAATGCACCAGTAAGAATTGATGTCCAAGAGAGACAAAGTCAAGTTGCTACAGAGTCTAACACACGTCTCAAACGTGGTAGACCAATTGGTGGGAAATCGGCCAATTCATACATCAACAGAAGACCGCGGTCCCGATCAGTACATATACTCGGACTCTGTGCTAAAACATACATCAACACATAATATATTCAAATTTCATACACCAATTCACAAAATTCGACTTTTACATACATGGACCGATTGTCCGTTAGTCAAAAATGACAGAATCTGAACTGTCCGTTAAATATTTCTTACGTGGCGTTTTATATTTTAAATAATTAATAATTTCTAAAAAATAATTTTACAAAGGAGATAGAGGAGACTCGAACCCAGGTCTGAGTGCTATTTTAACAGATCCAGAAACCACTATGCCAAACTCAATTATTTGATATTATTCCCTATTGTTATCTATTTATACCTAATAAAATTTTATTCTAATATTTCTATCTTTTTTTGTGTGTCAGTTTTATCATCTAAACAATAATCAAAACAATTTTTTCAAATAATCATTTCTAAATTTTTGTCACAAAAAAAACTTCTATAAAAAATGATTAAAAGAAATTTCACTGAAGAGACAAAAGACTTTTCTAACCTTTGCTTTATAGATATAAATAAATGAATATAAATAATTATTTAAATAAATAATAATATAAAATATTTTTTAAATAGTTTCACATTTTATGTTTTCAAATTTAAACTTTTTATAATATTTTTTTGATTTTTTCAAACTTTTTTTATATTTTCTTTTTGAACTTCAAAAATGTTTTTTGAATCTATTTAAAATTTTAAAAAACATTTTTGAATTTGAAAAACAAAGAATGAAAAAATGAAAAAGAAAAGTGAAAGAAAGATTCAAAAAAATTATTATAAAAATTTGAATTTGAAAACATATAATTCAAAACTATTTAAAAATAATTTTTGTTTTGTTAATTATATTTATATATCTGTAAAACTAGAGTTAAAATAATCTTTTGTCTCTTTAATAGAATTTTAATCATTTTTAGAGGTTATGTTGATGACAAAACCTTAAAATAACTATTTGAGAGAATTTATTTTGATTATTTAGTTTTGCTTGAAACTTGGGATGATGAGAAAGACACATAAAAATAATATGGACTGAATAAAAATATTCATTAGGTGTAAATAGGAAACAATATTGAATATTACCAATTGATTGAGTTTGGCGTAGTGGTTTATGGATTCGATCAAATAGCACTCAGACCCGGGTTCAAGTCTCCCCACCTCCTTTGTAGAATTTTTTTTGAAATTATTAATTATTTAAAATATAAAAAGCCACGTAAGCAATATCTAACGGACATCTCATATTCTGTTATTTTTGACTAACGGAAAATCGGTCCTTGTATGTAAAAGCCGAGTTCTGTGAATTGGTGTATGAAATTTGAATATATTATGCGTTGTTGTATGTTTTAGCACAGAGTCCGAGTATATGTACTGATCGGGACCGCGGCCTTCTGTTGATGTATGAATTGGCCGATTTCCCACCAATTGGTTCCAAAGATAAGGTTCCTCGAAAAGTTAAGAAAGGTGCAAGAAAGAAAACCGAGGCAATCGACATGGTCGACCCAACCATAGTCGAACCGACCGTGGTCGGACCAACCACAGTCGGACAGCCCATGGTCGAACCGACCATGGCCAAACCTATACCAGAATAGGTCGATCCGAATGTACCTAATAAGGATGTTTGGGACGCCAAACTTCCAGGTACTGAGGATATTGATAACAATGAGATCTCAATAAATTATCTTATGTCTGGAACAAAATGGAACAGAAAAGATATCGACATAGATGATATATTTGCATACAAAGTAGCACTTGAACTTATGAATTTGAATGAGGATCAAGAACTCGCGCCTATATTAGAGTGCACTCGTAGATCAGATTGGCTTAAGTGGAAAGAAGCCATAAACGTGGAGTTAAACTCTTTAAAGAAGAGAAATATGTTTGGTCCAATAATAAGGACACCATATAATGTTAAACTAGTGGGATATAAGTGGGTCTTTGTGAGGAAAAGAAATGAACATGGAGAAGTTGTGAGATATAAGGCAAGGCTCGTTGCACAAGGATTCTCACAGAGACTAGGAATAGATTATGAGGAAACATATTCCCCTGTGGTAGATGCTACTACATTCCGATTCCTTATAAGTTTGGCTATAAGAGAGAAATTGGATTTACACTTGATGGATGTAATAACAACATACTTATATGGTCGACTGGATAATGAGATATACATGAGAGTTCCAGATGGTATTGAGCTCAAAGATAAGAATGGTTCTCGAGAACAACATTGCATCAAACTGAACAAATCCCTTTATGGACTGAAACAAAGTGGCCGAATGTGGTACAATAGACTGAGTGAATACTTAGCGAAAGAATGATATAAGAATGATCCGATCAGTCCATGCATATTCCTAAAGAAGTTTAAAAACAAAGGATTTGTGATCATAGCAGTGTATATTGATGATTTGAATATCATAAGAACATCTGGAGAGATTTCCCAAACAATTGAATATCTCAAGAAAGAATTCGAAATGAAAGACTTAGGTAAAACAAAGTTTTGTTTGGGATTACAGCTTGAGTACATAAACAATGAAATCCTTGTGCACCAAATGGCATATACTGAAAAGGTACTCAAGAGATTCAATATGGACCAATGTCATCCATTGTCATCGCCCATGGTGATTCGATCACTTAGTCCAGAATCCGACCCATATGGTCCAAAGAAGGATGATGAAGAAATACTTGGTCCAGAAGTGCTATATCTTAGTGCCATAGGAGCCTTGATGTATCTGGCTAGACACACTCACCCAAATATATGTTTTGCAGTTAATTTGTTGTCGAGATTCAGTTCATGTCCGACCAACAGGCACTGGAATGGAATTAAACATTTGCTTTGTTACTTACAAGGAACGAAAGATCTTGGATTATCTTATACTAACCAATCACAAGAAAGTTTAGTTGGTTTTGCTGATGGAGATTACTTATCAGATCCACACCATGCTAGATCTCAAACAAGTTATGTGTTTACCATTGGTGGAACGGCTATATCTTGGAGATGCATGAAGCAGACTATTGCAGCCACATCATCCAACCATGCCGAGATCCTAGCCATACATGAAGTCAGCCAAGAATGTGTTTGGTTGAGATCAATGACCCAACACATCCGATCTAATTGTGGGATGGTCGATGGAAAGGAGGAACCGACCATAATGTATGAAGACAATGCAGCATGCATAGCTCAACTCAAAGATGGATACATTAAGGGAGATAGGACGAAGCATATACTACCCAAGTTCTTTTTTACCCACGAGTTGCAGAAAGCAGGCGAGGTCGAAGTGGTTCAGGTCCGATCCAGTGACAACTCAGTCGACCTGTTCACCAAGTCATTGTCAACCTCGACCCTGAAGAAGCTATTGCATCAAATTGGAATGAGAAGATTGAAAGATCTTCAATGAGGTACGAAATAAGGGGAGTAATACACATTGTACTCTTTTTCTTTAGCTATGGTTTTATCCCATTGGGTTTTCCAGGCCAAAGGTTTTAATGAGGCAACACTTAGGGTGTATTTATAAGGTTAAGACATCCAAGGGGAAGTGTTATAAACCAAGTGGATTAGTCATAACCTCTAGATGGGTCATGGTCGATGGACCATGGTCGATGGGCTTATGGTTCACCCATCTAGAACCGGCCCATGTATAAACCTAGCCCATAAGGTTTTGTAATCCTAATCGAAATAGGATTAGGATTAGTCGACTTTGGTAAACTTATTGCATGTTGGTTTTGGAAATTTTCGTTTTTCTATGTTTTAGAATATATCTTTTTCTTGGTCGGTTGTAATCCTTATATAAAGGAACCCCTTATACTTAATGAAATATACAAGTTAACACACGATTTACTCTCTCTCTTTTCTCTTAGTTTACAACACAGAGCAAGTTTTCCTCCAGTTACAAATAAAAAAAGTTCACCTTTCTCATTGATTCAAATGTATGGGTTCCGGCACCGATGCCGATAGTCTTGCTGGATACCGTTGGTTTATCACATTTATTTACGATTGTACTCATATGACATGGCTTTATTTGTTAAAACATATGTCAGATGTGCTTGAGGTTTTCAAAGCTTTCCCCAACATGATTCATAATCAGTTTGATACTAATATAATAGTTTTCAGGTCGAACAACGGGGGAGAGTTTGTGAATAAAGCGGTGCGGGAGTTTTTCTCTAGTAATGGAATTATTCATGAAACCTCATGTCCTCATACGCCACAACAAAACGGTGTAGCCGAACGGAAAAAAGCGTCATATTCTTGAAACCACTCGTTCACTGATGCTAGGTGCTCAAACACCTTCTTATTATTGGGCAAATGCTGCTACTACAGCCGTTTATCTTATTTACAGGATGCCATCGCGGGTACTTGAATTCCAAACTCCATTCCATTATCTTTCTTTACGTGTCTCTTTGCCATCTATTTTAATGCTTCCACAAAAAATATTTGGATGTATTGTGTTTGTACATGTGCATAAGCATCAGAGAACTAAGCTTGAAGCATGTGCAGTTTGATGTCTTTTTCTTGGTTATGCTTCTCACCAGAAGGGCTATAGGTGTTACGATCCAAAAACCCGACGGTTGTACACTATGATGGATGTCACGTTCGCCAAAATGAAGATGTTATACCCAACCAACTCGTTTTTCTTCAGGGGGAGAGTAATAGTGAAGAAAATATGAGTTGGATCAAATACAAGTGGCCAACTTTTTCAGTGGACCATGAACTTGATATTAGCTTGAATACAAAGTCTGGACAAGAAGAAAACAAGGAGACACAAACGTCTGACCAAGACAAGGTGAGCAACAACCCAGAACCAGAAACATCACATGTGGAGACACATATGTCTGACCACGAATACGTGAACAACAACAACCCGGAACCAGAAACAGTACATGAAGAAGTGAACACTTCTGACTGATGTATCTAGGTTTTTACGTGTTTAGTTGTCTGTTTCTGTTATGTTTTTCTCGGTTATTCGTTTGTTTTCCGTTGTGTTTCAGGTAAATAGGTAATAAAGCACGTTAGGAACAATTGGCAACTACATACTGGATTTCTGAAGAATTCCGTACCAACCCGAAGGAGTTAGAGCAAGAAACAAACAACGGATCAAGCCGAAAGACGAGCCACAAAGTCCAATCGATCGATGGAGGTTTACTATAAAAACCCATCGATCGATGCAGAACTGCGGAAGAAGCCGAGCTAAAGTAATCGATCGATTGCACAATGCAATCGATCGATTGAGCCAAACTCCAATCCACCAAACTTCACTGGCATCGATCGATTCATTTTTATTCCAAAAATGAATCGATCGATTGGAGTCCTGCGGCCACCAACTTCACCAACCCAATCCCACTTCACCAAGAACTCCACTTGACAGCTGCACCAACTCACCCTTTCATTATTATGTCTGGAGCTTTTGGAGGCCTTCACCTGTGTATAAATAGAGGGGTTGCATCCCATCCCAAATCATCCAATCTCATCTCACTCTCATCCCATCACAACACAATCTATCTATCTTAGTTTTAGTTCTTGTTCTTAGTTTAAGTTCTTGTTCTTGTTGAAGTTTGAAGTTATATTTGAAGTTTGAAGTTTGAAGTTCATCGATTACTTGAAGAGAAACTCTTTCTCTTCCTAGAGAAGCTTTCTAAAACCCTTTACTCTATTGCTTTTATGAATTCAATTATGTCTTGTGTTCAAATTAATATGTGTGAGTAATCTATTAGTTAGGCTAAGGTGATTCAAGGGAATCCATGAATCACTGAAATTAATGTGTTAATCAAGGGAAAATAATCATCTGGTTCTTCATCTAAATTAATCTTAATGCTTGAATTAGAAGGTACACCTAGTTCATGATTAATAGGAAATTAACACACCAAAAGTGATAGTTAAAATCCCGAAAAGAATCTAGATGAGCAAAGCTCCGTAGCCAACGAGAGTTGTTGTTATAGACTTTGTGAACATATCGAACCTGTTAAGAATGCATGTTTAGGATTATGAATATGGCGAGAGTTGATATTTGAAATTCTATAACATAGGGTTTAGTACTGCGAGAGTAGGCTAAACTATTTGAAGTTGTTTGAGTTCAAGAACGGTTCTAAATCATATTCCTTGATTAATACTTGTTTCATGGTAATTGTATTTCCCGAGAATCACCCAATGCCTAACGCCTTTTAAAATTATAAATCAAATTTAAATCAGTAGCAATTGTGACAACCAAAACAAACAAAGCCCCTTATATCTGTTCTAGCTTGATTTTACTCTCAAAGTTTCATAGTGTACCCTTGGTCCTTGTGGATTCGATCCCTAAGTACTACCGCACATTACCGTGCACTTGCGGTTGGTTTTTAGTGGTAAAACCTGAGCACATCAAGTTTTTGGCGCCGTTGCCGGGAATCTTTGTTTATATGTTGATTCTTTGATTGAATATACATTATATAGATGTTTAAGCATGGATTAGAACACTATTGCTCTTGATTAACGAGTTTAGAACAAGATTTGAGATGATTTAGGGTTTGAGTAAAATTTCAAAATAGGGATTTTGGAACCAAATGATTTAGCTTTCATATACATATGAGTTCCTAGACAGATTATAACCATGTTGATTAGCAAATCATTGTTGGATTGATGAAAAATCATGAAATTTGTGAAATGGTTGATTTTGTTCATTGATGCTAAGTAACTAAGAAATTGTTGAACTTGTGATAGTATTGTACTACCTAGAGACACATATATTGAAATACTCACTTGTTTAAAATTTTCAGTTTTGCAGATAATGAAGAGAACAAAAGCATCCGCAAAGAAGCCAACACGAGAGGAAAGCCCAGAAAGGCATGGGGCACAGAGGGCAAAAAGGTGGGATAAGTCCGACAACACCCACTACAACAACATGAAGAGTGTAGCCGTTCCGGCTACTCAGCTAGTGCAGACGTAGAAGGGTTGTTCGTCAACATGGGATTGGGACGATTATGTGGCCTCGCCGAGCCTACCTATCCAGAGTTGGTGAGGCAGTTCATAGCCTCGGTCTATGTCACCTACCCCAGCGACGGACGAGACGGTTTCATCGCGTTTGTGGTAGAGAAGCGGTACTTCAAAGTGTCCTTCAAGGACTTATGCGAGATGTTTGGGATGAGTGCAGGAGAGACGACAACCGGTCTCTATTGGACGGAAGAGCTGTTGCGGTTCTGGGACGTGATTGGCAGTGGAGACTATGGGTCTCCTCATTCGAAGGAGGCACTCATCAGGAGTCCGGTTCTACGCTACGCCTCGTGTCTCATCGGCTCACTGCTGTATGGGACACGACTTCTGCCTCCGTCACGCAGTGGGAGTTATTGCTGCTCTTCCAGGGAGTGAGGCATCTATTGCCGGAGTTTGCGAATTCCTCATACCCACCTGCCACATCATTCAACATGGGAGCGGTGCTGGCCGCAAACCTTGCAGGGTTCAAAGGGAGGATTTCAAAAACCAGGAACAGGATGTGTGGATTTGGTGCAGTGGTCACCACCATCTTGAGGCATGTAGGCATTGACCTCGAGAGGCATCAGCTGGTCACAGACAGAGCAGGACGCATTGATTGGAACTACATCGATCTTCAGTCTCTGATCAGCAAGGAGTTCATCGCTGGACCATACTCCAAGATTGGCATCAGTGGTCCTTATGTTTATGTCTTCCAGGACAGAGAAAGGAGGACCCTTTACTGCACTCTCCCTCACCCAGCTCTCACTGCTCTGGTTTCGCGAGAAGCAGTGGAGTTCCTACCACCTGCCGCCGTACTAACAGAGAAACCTGCCTTCTTCAAACCAAAGTACCAGGGCAAGGGTAAAGCTGTAGAGGTTGAAACGCAAGATGAGGCTGCAGAGGACACTGCAGAAGACGATAATTCCCAGCCCCATCAGTTGCTACCATCTGACTCGAGCCAGTACAGTTTGGACGAGCTGCCACCGAACGCCACTACCCGCCAACATCAACAGTGGACGACTCAAGGAATAAAGAAGAACAACGACATGTTACACAGGATTTGGGCCGCCATTTCCCGCATCAGGCCATGTCGCTGCAACAAGGATGATGTCGTCCAGCGCGAGCAGTCTCCAACCACCTCTGGTTCCGGTTCGAGTGGGGCACGCAGGCAAAGGAAGAGATCCAAGAGGACTGAGGACACCGGTACATCTGGAGCCACAGATGAGGACTAGGGCTACCACCGCCCAGTATGGTCAAGTGTTCTTTTACGCGCTATTTACTATTTTCATTTGACATTTTTATGATTTGATTTTTCAGTGGTTACATCAAGGACGGTGTAAACTAAGTCTGGGGGGAAGTACTTATCGTACTCTCATTTTGAGTCTGCTACTTATTTCTTTTTCAGGATTTCTTTTGGTTTAATTTTAGTTTTGTGTGATTTATTTTGATTCGTATTTTGCTTTGCCTCCTAAACAACCTAATAACTAATATCTGAGTACCATTCTTTGAGCTACAAATTGCAGATTGTGAAACATGGAAAGAATCCACAAAACTTTGATCAACCAACATCCATGCTTGCAAGAGTAACCAAAGGATCCAAACTGACCGACCATTCAATCTACTCAAAATTTTCTCATCTTGGGGCTTGGTATACACATGATCGGAATCTCTCTTCAGGACTAAGGAAACAACGAAGTCTATACCAATCCGGTTCCCCTCTCTTTCCCCTTCAATAAAAAGAAAAAAGAAGATAAGTAAATCATCTACAACTTTTAAGAAGTAAACCAAGACAAAAATCAACTTGGGAAACATGATGATAAATCATAACTCAGTATGATTTGAAGGATAAAGGTCAAAAAGAAGTGATCAGGGCTTGGTGGCTACAACCATTAAGACTTGCATCATGGAAGCCTGTCCAAAATCTCGGTCAATTAAAAAAATACCAAGTACCCTCGAAATAAAGGGAGACATTGACTGACTGGAGCGAGAAGAAAGAGGGGAAATGAACCGGAAAAGACCAATCGCGTTGTCAAAAGCCTGAAAGAGTAAGAATCCATGAGTCTTTTGATCGATATCCCCAAGATGAGACCGCACCTTAAATTCTAAAAAGGTCGGCAGTGGAAACTTTGGACACTTCTTGCAAAGCTGTGGTTTGAAGATAGTTGAGAAATAAGGATGGGGTAAAAGTACGTAGAATCCTTCCTAAATGTTGGTACTAACTGATGTGGTTTAAAACCAACATATGGTGAAAATGGTTGTTTGCAGGTATTAACTGTTTTTCTTGTCGGATATTTGCTTGAGGGCAAGCAAATGTTCAAGTCTGGGGGAGTTTGATGTATCTAGGTTTTTACGTGTTTAGTTGTCTGTTTCTGTTATGTTTTTCTCGGTTATTCGTTTGTTTTCCGTTGTGTTTCAGGTAAATAGGTAATAAAGCACGTTAGGAACAATTGGCAACTACA